>JXSR01S009361.1:0-12504 GCA_000969725.1 Ophiothrix spiculata
TGCCATAATTGTTATTTGTTTTGCCCATCTTGATTTCTCCAGGCCATTCCCAGCAGTCCATTCAAACTGCAGACTTGTTGCCTACTTTTGACAAATTATGTTTTCGAAGCCACTCATAAAATTTGGGTGGACTTGACGGACTGCCTCGGGTACATGTCCGTCTATTTCTTCCATGCTATCATCGCTTAGGTATGAATGATCTTTGTTCTCACCTGTGTATGCATCTTCAGTGTTGACCTCTA
This sequence comes from Ophiothrix spiculata, assembly GCA_000969725.1. Classification (NCBI taxonomy): domain Eukaryota; kingdom Metazoa; phylum Echinodermata; class Ophiuroidea; order Amphilepidida; family Ophiotrichidae; genus Ophiothrix; species Ophiothrix spiculata. The sequence continues at coordinate 243 of JXSR01S009361.1, forward strand.
TTACTTTGAGGTTGACGTGCTTGAGGAATATCCTTACTTATTTGAGACCACTGACTGTTTGCATTGAAAATTATCTCCTTTAGGCAACTTTCTGTTACAGATTTCATCTCTTTTATCGTCTTCTCCGCATCATCACCTAAGAGATACTCCGTTAGATATCCTTATTACACCGGTATTTCTCTGCCACATGTGGCCTTATCAATTTTTTTATTCGTTGCGTTGACACATGAAATTCATCACTGCCTAGAAAGGAAGGAAGTGGGACAAATGTAACAGTTAGTGTCGCCTGTTCAACAACTACACAATTCCATCTTGGACTAAAGTATGACACAAGAAGAGCCAGAACCTTCTCGTTGTTGTTTGAAGTGGCTTCGTCAATGTTCATTGAAAAGTAACTGTAATTTGACAGCGTGATCCTTATTAAAAATCTTCTTTTTACATGTGATAAGATTCCTATAGAGACTTGCAACATTTCGGAGTATTTCAAGGTTGGAATCAGATTTTTTTTGATAATCGGTTTTTCAATGTAAGATATTTACGTCTCTAATTTTTGCATTCAAATCAAACGAGGGCTGTCATTGTAAGTTTCATTTTGCTGTTTATTCCAGATATTTGATTTTTTTTGGGACAATCTTTGAAATCCCACTTTTGATAGCTGAATTGATAAATAGATTGTTAACTTCATCACAATTGTTGTCAATTTCAGATTGGATTGGCAAAGCATTGTTAGATGCTAAGCTTTCGATCATAGATTGGATATAGTCTCTTCATATCAAAATTTTGATTAAAATCTTTAGCCTTAAATTTGTTCAATTTTTGTTTTGATTGATTGTGAAGAGCTGTTAACAATTGATGACTCAATATTTTTCTCAGTAACATTATCATTTAATATCATAATAATTTGCATCCTTAAATGATTTTATAGTACAGTAATAGGGTTTGTGCTTGTCGGAAAGACATTCATCAAATGTATCAACATTTCAAATTCCAATGAGTTTATCCCCACTTTTGTTAGTTTTGCAATCATTGCTAACTCTTTCAAGAGGAATACCCAGGAGTTCTAAATTGGTGATTGAGTCATTTAGCAAATCAAATACGTAGACTTATTAGATTTTTCAGTAGTGTCTTTCATGCCTTTGTTTATCTTAGTCTTGATCATTCAGTAGTTAGCCAAACCAAGTCTATTAAAACTCGGGTTTCTGACATTTAGTTTGATGGGATCATCAGGGGACTCAATTACAACAATGTTCGTCTGTGACAGTAGTGCAATGTATGCACCCATTAGTTGTTGGGTTGTAAGGGCACTTCAATTGATCGGCAATATCCATAAGAGCCTTTACCAACTGGTCATCATTATTCCCTACCTCATCGGGAATTTGGCTGATCCTAATCGACTCATATCGCGTGTACTGTTCAACTCTATCACAATCAAACTTGTTGGTTAGCACCAAACTTTGCATTTTCTTTGTTGAAGCAACAACTGCTGCTGATATGGATGATATTAGTAACTGAACAAGTTCCTTCATGAGATTATGTACAATGTCCTCGTTGTTTACTGTATTCTGCTTGCTTTTAGTAAGACCCGTTGCATTATGTTGTGGTCTGTTTGCCGAATTCTGCATCTCGGGATGTGCTTTAGTGAGAGCAGATTTGATTATGTTTTCTAGATCTGCCACATCCAGTGGGAGACAACGGTCATCAACATTTAGTGAATCCATTCCTTGAGCAGCTATAGTACTCTCATTTAGATCTGGACAAGGGCAAAAAAGGCTATTAAATTTATGAAACATTTAGCTTCAGTTCTTTTGAAGCAACTTAAAAGCCATTAACTTAATAGATAGAAGTTAGAAAGATAGAAAAAAAAAACCAGTTATTTGTTTCCTGAAAGAATTATGTTAACCTGTATTAGATAAGTCTATTCCATGTCCAGAGCTTGAAACAAGAACACCCACTGTTGATCCAGGTATTCATTTAATTCAGAAAGGTCCTCTTCAGCCAAGGTGTGGCTCCTATCCTCATTGATACGCATTTTAACACCCATGATTACGTTCCACATAGTGTATGACACTAACCCTCCCCCAGATATGTATATAACGTTCACTGTCCTCAGTCTCAATTTCCCACCAACAATACCTCCACATTTTGGTGATTGTTGCTGTTTTACTGGCTGGCTTTCTGTACTCCACTTTCTCCGATTTGTTTCCGGGTTTCAACAAGCGCTGGACCCTACCTAGCTTAAATTTTGCCTCTTGGCCCCAGTCCTTAATTAAGAGGGCAATGTCAGCAAACTAGCTGCATAGTGGATTGTGTCATCAACGTTAACGCTACCCTTGGAAGTTGAAGATAAAGCCTGCACATGATAGAGGCGGTTATATGATAGTTTTTTGTTTGCTATCTGAATTAAGCAAAGACACCAACGTTTATTTAAAGATGTGTCCTGGAAAAATGAAAGTGGTATGGATGTTTGCTCGTACTTTGACACCCATACAAGATTTAAATTGCCTGATCATATTCATGTTAAAACTCTGACGTCTCTTTCTTGAGTACTGAGTGTTCGTTCCACAGATGCTGGACCAGTACGTATTTATGTCGCAAGCGTCGACTGTAAGTCTTGCTGCCATATGAAACCAGGAAATAATTCGAGAAATTGGTGATTGTAAACAAGACACAGGCTTACCAAAATCAGTCATGCTGGATTTCCGAGACAACTTCCCAAATCACCAACATAGCCATTATAAAAAGTATACCCTTTTTGTCTCGCCTGAAAATTTTCAGAAGAGACAAAGCAATGCAATTTTCTGTCCGCCGTCACACGTATCTAAAATGAATTTTAAAGATTGCAGACATGATTAGCTGTTATTATATTATATTTTTAGATTTTGATCGACTGCGCATACTAGTATTACACCTGTCTGAAATCAGTCGTTGGTGAAGACGCCAATAAAATTCCCAAGTAGGCCTACATGATAAAACCTCAGTAATTGCATTGTGTGCATTGTCAAATTTATATATTTTACAGAACATTTGAGTAACCAGCCTTCAAAACAGATTTTAATATGGGGCTGATCGAGTTTATGTACATCTTGTATGAAAAAATAAGCAGTATATTACCTGTACACTTATGCCATCTGTTCATTAGGATCGAATCTGTTGGTATCAGCACTGTTTGAATACTTCCTTACATATCTTTGTGTGTCTCTTGATGTACTTCCTAGCAAAGAAACCACTACATTAATTCTGGACACATCATAAGGGTTATATCATTACTGCCTAACTGTTCTTTCTGAAATTTGGGTGCACCTTTTCTTGCTTTATATTTACAGTAAGAATCTCCTCTTCCTTGAATTCTTCAAAAATTAACAATTTTTCTTTTCTTTTTTTTGGTCGTGATAAGGCTATTTTTACTCTCTCTTCATTCTTGAGATATAAAGCTATGTGCTTACTCAGGCTTGAATATCTGAATGGCTTTTTGTAAGTTTGTTTATTTATCTCCACAGAGTTGTTGTTTGATGACATATTTCATGAGTTTCATTATTCTCAGTACCAGTTCTCTCACTTTAAGATTGTTCCATACTTGAATCTTCAACTGAACCTTCAAACATATCTTCATTCAATAATCAACATTGTCTTAATTGACTGGAAAAAGCTAGCTTGCTTCGGAGTGATGGGGATCCTAAACGTGCAAATTCTTCAGATGGTCTAGGCTTTCGTTCCTTGTTTGGGGTTCTGGAAAGGTCCATGATTTTCTCAGTGATATAACACTTAAATTTGCCTTTATGATCACCTGCTCCATGTTCAGTTAGGAAACTATCATAGCAGCCTGTGATGAGGGAACAAGTGATTCAGGCAATTGGACATTTTTCGTTTAACAAACTTGTATGCTCTTTGGAAATGACTGAGAATTAATATCCTGCATGCACCCCCTCCCTTGGTTAGACTTGCTTCAAAAAAGGCTTGGCTAGATGAGGGTTAACTTACCTATGAAATAATCAGTTATCTCATTGATATTTGTGTCACAGCTGGGGGATTCTGCAGGACGGCCTGTACTGCATTATCAGCTACTGGCAAGAATGCCACTGTCATTACTCTCCTCACATAGTTCCTCAATGCAGGCTGTTTACATCATTGTAAATCTGTTGCAGTCCTGTAGATGCTATTTTCCTGTAGATGCATTGGCAGAAATGGAAAAAATATCCCTTGTGCTCATTCTGAGATCAAAGAAAAACATAAATCCATTTAAAGCATTAGTACATTTCAAAAAGAATAGGTGGACAGGTTGGCGCAGTATTTCTTCCCCCGCCTTTCACCAATTCAGGTTCAATTCCTGGTAGAACCTAGGCTGTACATGTATTTGTTTGTCGATCCATGTTTTCTTTGAGCTGGTAACTAAATGTCTTAATGTTTAATCTTTGTATTAGACTTCAAAGGAGTCATTAAATACAATGAAAAATGTTCTTTATTAGACTATCAGCTGTTAGGACTGGTATTGCATACTTGCCAACATTCTAATTTCAAAAAAAGGGACAAATGAGAGAAAATGTTGAAAAAAGAGGGACATTTCTGAAATTCCTATACATTACTATGTAAAGATATTTGCAAAAAGAGGGACACCTACTAAAATCACGGCATTTTTCAAAGGTCAAAAGAGGGATGTCCCTCCAAAAGAGGGACAGTTGGCAAGTATGGTGTTTGTGATATTAGCTTTGGCTCTCTCATACACTTCTGTAAGCTGGATAAAGGTCTGGATACTGGCATCAGTTGGAATTTTCTTCAAGTTTTCTGCCTCCATCCATATATTGTGTGGACATCAGGACCATCCATGATCTGTAAGACAAAGTGAGCAAGGCAAGGACCTCCCAGGATTAGAATCGTTTCGTAAAACTGTTTGACAGATGTCTGCAAGCGCTTCCCTCTTGGTTTTACATTCAGATTGTTTGCCACCGTCTGGAGGGTGTCAAGTAATACATGCTTGTAGGCGAACTTTCCTTCCACTCCTGCCTTTGAAATCTTATGGGCGATGGCTTTAAAGTTGCCCCTTGAGGAGAACTAGTTTATCCCTAAGAGTTCTTATCCTGATTTTCATTGTGACCTTCTTTGATGTCATGAAGAATAGGTGAGACTTTGACATACTTTGTTGCAAGGTTTTGCTTTAATGTGTCTAGTTGCTCAGAGCTTGTCCTGTACTCATATCTGATTTTATTTGTACTTCGTTGACCATCTTTCATCACTTTGCTTTGAAGGATCAGTGCTTTTTGAAATGACAGCAAGGATGTAATTTTCATGCATGATGAACAGATATTAGTTTGATTGGTGTTATACGAAGGCAACCAGATGCCCTAAATGTGCCTTTCTCTGCTGGTGGTTCTAACCCTTCAGCCTGGTAATCCTTGACTGCATACCATGATAACCTTCCATAGTCCATGCCTGGTTTAGTGTCGTTGATGAGTATTTTTGGATTTAGATCAAGTCCGTATGGAACAGTGGACCGGTACATAGTATCCTTGGCAGACGTTTTCGCGAGAGCTCCTATTGGCAATGAATATCTAGTCATGCAGTCAATGGTTTCTCTTTCTTGAAATATGAAGAAATGGAACTGGTGTTAGCAGCGCTGACCTTTTTGCAGATAGGGAGAATAGGGGAATCTTGAACATCTGCAGCAAATATTGCTGCTGTAAATGCAGAACTTAATTATCCTAAGTTGAGTTCTCTGCGCAAGTTCCTTCATCACACTCTTTAATCTAATCAGTAATGCAAAACCAATCAGCTAATTAAGACAGATATTATAACCAACACTCGTTGTATGCACCCACCTAAACTTGTCCTGTGGACAAACCTTACTTTTTTTAGGCAAAAGGAAATATCTTTGCAATAAAACCTTTGTTTGACATGAAATTATCACCATACAAGGACAAGATTACATAGTTTATGATATATAACTCATCCCAGTATTTCTTCTGATAACAGCATCTGTGAAAAACACATGATCCTGGTGTATGCTACCTTTGATGGTAAGGGCATTTAGGCTTAGTCTCATTAACAACAAAAGAAAGGAGATCCTTTTGCATGCCAATGTTTGTTGCGTCACAGATCACAATATCTGGTTCAATGCCACATTTTGGACAAGAATATATCTGTGTAAAGTCTAGGTCGAATAGCCGAGCATAACAGTTCCACGCACGTCTCAAAAGATACGTATGATGGACATGGCTAAGGAGAGGTTTGCATTTGTTGCTGTCACCGTCTTATGCAGTCAAGATAAGGGCATCCCTGTGTGAACCATTGCATTCAGGTAATTCGAGTTCTCTTTGTTTATCAAGACTCGCAGCATATATAAATATAAAATAACAAACTCAGGAAATCCACATGCAGTACAAACATACAATGGAAAACTACCTAACACAAGTATTGGCAGACTCCATTCCAAGTTTTGTGCATATAGCAAACGTGCTTATGAACTAAATTAACATAAAACAAACATTGACCAACCACAGATTTCAGGAAATACTGTCAGTTTCTTTTACATAGGCCTAACCAGAGACATGTGTCAGGTCCTTAATCATGCAATCATGCTTCTATTCAACATGTACAAAGCAGTCTGGAGGGGAGGACTTGCACTGTGAATGGGTACTCCACCCCAAAAAAACGCACTAAGTTCACCAGACACAGTACCTGGCTTCATACGTCATGAAAAATAAAATACTGCGAAAACAAACTACAGCCTACCACTAAATACAAGAATGTAGAAACCAGTTTCAACATAAATACTCACTAGTTATTAATTACAAAGTATAACACTACAATCATGTTGCAATTATTGGTTATCAATGAATTGTTATTCAACCGATGGACATGCTTTTGACAAAGAGATTTAAATCAAATCAGGAATACACGTGTGTAGTCTATTTCCTTGTTTTACAACTCTACCATACCAGTGTTCACCCAAATGAGGAACAAGATCTTTAATGCTTTAATGCTGAGCATCAAACACATCCGTTCTATAAGGCACATGGATGTCAATTTCTGGTTGTTGTGAAGAGAAAACGGTTAGTTGCTCTTTAACAGAGAGAAGAAGTTGGTCTTTGAAAGCCTGACTTCTTCAACTGGTATGTCTTGCTCTCTGATCTAGTCTTGCTGACTAACTGCTCTTATATTGAAATAGATAAAAACTATTTAACAGGGTGACTCAAAAATGCAACTGGCGTGACCGACCCTATTTGTGTTTTTGAAGAATTTTTATTTTAGTTTTGCCAAAATCATGTAAACTCAGCTGTGTTTTTGCAAACATTAAAATAATTTTGGTTAAGCTCTTTTAGAAAAATTCTTTGTAAAAAATTCAGTTTTTCTCCCATTTGTTTCAAATTAATTTGAGGTTATTTTAGGGGGGAAATTTTAAAAAAACTAACCCGAACAACCAACCCTACTTGAAAGGTCTGCCCACTTGTAAAACAGGAAATTTTGTTTGTCGTCGTCGCAGCTATAATTGAGACAAAATAAACAAAAATTTGAAAAATCTTAAAAATGGAGGGCAGAGACGTTAAGAAAGTGTTTATTTTTTGTATTTTGTCTAAAAAATGTGTATATTTCCTGTGGAGGGTTGTTCAAAACATGGTGTTGTTCTGATTGTATGACATCATTATCCTGTTTAGTGACCTACAACCACGTAGAATGATGCACTCTGACACCATGACTGTCATCCAAACACCTTTTGAAGTTGATCCATCGTGTGACTCTGTCTAATTTAACACACATGTGGTAGTGCAAACCACTATTGGTGTAAGGTTCTTGGCTACATGAACCAAAACACGACCGAAGCAGGTGTCTACGAAAACACAGCGACAACTGCTTCAGCGAAGCTCTCTCTTGACGGGAAAATAGTTAAGTCAACTTGACTGTACGTTAGACCTGTTAGGTCTGATTTCGCTGTAGAGCGTCAGCCATGTTTGATCTGTGAAGGTACACGAATCAGTTCATGATTTTTTTCCTGTTCGTAATATCATCACATGGAGGCCATATTTGCACCCGCAACAAAGGTGCAAATATGGCCTTTCGGCTTTTATGCAGATACGACCTGAAGGCTGTCAACCCTCAACATTTTGAGGACTTTTATTTATCACATTTTTAGTTCAATGGAACATCTCAAGTTCTATTGAAGGTACATTGAAATTTTACAAAGTTCATCATTGATGGGTGAGGGTTGGTTCAGAGCTTGTCAATAACTGACCATGCTTAGATTATTTCCTCTTATACACTAATGTACCTTACCTACCAAATAAGAAATAACACAAAGTTCCAAGCAAACCAAAAATTATATTAAATGTGCATTAGCAAAAAACAAATATCAGATGACTTTTGAGTTTCAGAGGCATAACGGATCAATATAATACACAGCAAGTTGAAAGAAAATAATAAATTTGAATGCCTCTAGAATATTCAATATTCTTTTACATTTATATTTTATACTTTTCTTCCATATTTACAAATTTGATTGATTCTTGAGTTTTTAAGTATGTTCTGAGTATTCATAAACTGCAGTTACATGTTATATAAACATGTATTTAATTTCTACTATATACTCGCTTATTTTCTTTATACTATAAATTCATTCTCTATCACTTTTAACATGATGATGTGTTCATTTAATTTATACGTAGGTCTTCCAGTCCATGTCGAATCTGCCTTTTGGTTTGTGTTCTTATATTACTCTAGTATTTCTGACACCAATTCTTGTTGCTTGATTCTGTTCCTTTCTCATGTATGGAATGTTTCAAATGAATATTTGCATTAGTTTTTACTTGTTATAACTTTAAGAATGAAATTGTTTTGACCATATTTTTGGAGTCTGTTGTAGGTAGAACAATAAATGATTGAAACGTTATCACTATTCCTAACTGTTTGAATTCAAATAGCTGATAAACTTCTCAGATCAATTTTTTCTTGAGTTAATTAATTAATGATCTCTAAGCTGAGCTTTTAAGATCTGTGTGACACACACAAAGAATTGCATTTTTATTTATTTATGATATGCAAAATTAACTATACTTGATTCTTTTATTTTATGTAAATCATCTGCAAATAAAATATTATGCAGTGCACCTTAAAAAAGGATTATTAAAAAAAATCAGTGGCAGGGTCGGTGTCACGTAAAGTGAGTGGTCATTCCCAGTTGCAATTTATTGTACCAGTACATACTTTTCACACCTTTTTGAGAACAGCAGCATCTGGATCTTGAATACACTGCTTGGCAACAATAGTATCTCCTGTTTTAAACGTTTCCGATCCTCTCTCCACCTTTCCTAAATAGGCCAGTCTCAGAGCACCTGTTTTCTTGTTCTATATTGACCAAGACGATTTGTTGTCTTTGGGTTGCCATTCTAATTTTCCATCATTGATTGTCATGTGGGCAATACTAGTGGTAAATGCATTCTTATATGTGTGTGGCCTGGGTAAAGTCTTGCCCATTTGTCCAAGTTCATCCATGGTTTCTGGCATCTTGAATTTAGTAACTTTGTTAACCACATTACTTTACTCTGATTTGGCACAACCTTCTCTGCATTCAAATGATCCACATATAATATCTTTAGCATGGATTCTTTTGGTGCAGCCTCTTTTAGCACAGACTTGTCTGTCTCAGAGTCACTTTGATAAAAAAATCCAAGTACAAAATGAAATTGACCACATGTAAGATGTAAACACCCAAAATAAACCTGTTTACTAACTTCCATGTGCTTGATGAAGAGGTCACAGCACTTCTGTTTGATGCCCAGAGACTGCACCAATGACATACAACCACTGGGTATCAAGGCTGGTGTGGTGTGTAAGGCCTTCAAACTTCTCAAAAACATCACCCGTTTTCCCGAGCCCTATGAACATCTGCTACCAGAAATGATTTTGATTTCATTACCTTGGTAGCAGGAGTCCACAACTCTTCAATCCATGATCTTTTCATCGCACCAAGTCTTTTCCTGGAAGTTGACATATACATGTGTATCCCATGCTTATCTTTTTGCTTAATGCATTTGATTGACCTCTAAATTTATATGATCATGCCCAAATTATGTGGCGGGTGATGACTTTTTTGCCATCAGGGCGAAGAATGCCTAAAGTGTGCATGTATTCTCAAACTCTTTCCTGCTCCCAGCCAGCTGGGCATACCTCCACCATAGATGTTATAATTGCATGCTGTATTGTACTGTGTTTCTCTTGTATGTCATTTAGTTTATTGTTCAGATTTTCTAGTTGTGTATGAGTTTGGCAACCTGTTCTTAGAATTACTTGTTTTTTGATTCAATGTGTAATAGCTTCATTGTTAGAGAGTTCTTGATTCTGCAACATATTTGATTCTAAAGCTTCAGCAAGTTGTTAATTGCATGTATGTAGTGTTGCATTTTCTTGTTAGGGTTTATGGATAATGTCTTGTTGTTCATGTATTTGTGCTGCCTGTTGGAAATTTATGTATCTGAGTGCTCATTTGTGACATTTCTCTGTGGTACAATTTTAGTTTATTTTGTTATTTCCCTTTTCTAGTGCATCTACAAAGTTGTTTCTAATCTGTTCTCAATCTGTGAGTGTTTCTAAATGATGTTGCAATAATGCATTGTACTAGTCTTTCAGATGTTGTGATTGCGATGAATGTGAAACTTTATTCTAAATATCTAACGATTGCTCTGTGTATGTTTTAACTGCAGTGTTTAAATGTATCTGTGAACTTAGCTGTGAACCTAGAACTAGCACCGTTCCCCTGATCGCCTGTTCCGCGAACCCAGCAACGAACCCAGGGCCCTGTCATAATCAGCTGTGGATAGATGATGTTGGACACTGGATGAAACAGGGTTACTGTAAATTTAGATGGAAGGACATCTTGCTCAATTCAGCTCTTAGTCATCTTTGTATGGATTAAGACACAGCTCATTAACTGGTACATTCACAGGATATCTAGAGTATCTCAAAATTGGCTGAACCAGGACAATGTTGGGAGTAGCATCGTCAATCCCTATAACTGTACCAAAAGCGAGTGTATACATCTCTCCATTGATATCCTCCAAAACAAGAGGACTCTTAGACCTACACATATTTGTTCTGGTGGTGAGAGTGTATTTATATTTCTTGATTCCATGTCGGCCTTGACTATTAATTTTTGACAATAGTTGCTTCCAAATTTTGTTTCAAGAAGATATTGACCAGAACATTTCTTTCCAGTTACAGTTCCCATCACAATCTGGTTGTGATCGTTGTCTTTGAAAATAAAAGTCTTACCAGTAGGAATATGAAATTGTAACTCAGTCTCCTTCATCTTAATCCTTTAATCTGAAGCTACCAGAATGGTCATTGTCTGTCTTCAGCATCATATCGTCTAGGTCTACAGGCTTTTCCCCCTTCATCTCATCATGAGGCTAGATTAACCTTACATTGCCACCACTGTAATCCATCAGCTGTACAGATGTGCCACGATTAAATGAGCCGACGTATTGAGAATCGGAATCAATTCTGATTTGTTCTAAAAGAATCATGTGGGACAAGTTGCTTTTTAGCCTTGCAAAGTTGTATATGTTTCTAACCCACTGTGACTATTTTGGGGCAAAAATGACTCAACATCATCAGTGCCAGTTAAATCCAGACAGCAATCCACTTGAGGAAACTCATGTCCTATTAAACGGATGACACTCACTGCGAAAGGGCAAGACAGCTAGCTGTACATGTATACTCTCATTCATCTAGGTTGGTAAATATTCAATTCAAGACAGTTGTATACAGACTGTCCACGAATGATTTATACCCGGTTTCAAAAAATCAGAAAAAATATTAAATCATAATTTTTCATAAGACCAGCAACTGTTCTACAATAGTGGATAAGTCATCTACATTTTCCATAAGTTTCATCAAAATATCATGCGTCATTGCTTTGTGCGTTGAGCTAATAGAAAATCGACACAAACGTGGTTTTGTAAAAATAATCATGCAGGTTTAGTACTTGTAATATGCACACTTGTAAAATTAATGAATACAACTTGACCAACTTCAGATCTTCTTTCCTTGCTTTTGCACTTTTCTATGATCTACTAAAAGCATTAACTTGCAGACTTCAGAATCTCTTCCTACTCATAGCGAGATAGTCTTAATCAGACATGGAGCAGGACACTGGCGGGCAATTTGATGAATAACAATTTTGTTGATTATGTCAACATACCACCGTGCGTCGAGGTCTCCGTCAACAACACTGGTACTAATATTGAGTTATTACCCATTATACCCATGAAAACTACTA
>JXSR01S009363.1:26829-37038 GCA_000969725.1 Ophiothrix spiculata
ACATATTAATGAGCCAAAGTGCTCCATTTTTATGACCATTATTTTTACAGTCGTCACTGGCCAGCACAGGGCACAACGCAGTGATCAGTGCGCCCGGCTGGTCGAAGACGCAGGATACAGTCTAGTATGAGCTAGGGGTTGTAACTGAAATTTGTAAAATGTGGCAAATCGTCTTATGTGAACATTTGAAATGTATTTTAGCATCACAGTTTGTGCACAAAATGTAAAAATTCATTGTGGCTAAATTCCATGCCCAATTGCTCAAACTATTAAACTATGCATGATTTTATGTTAGATTTTAAGGTATTATCCCAGGAAATAAATAGGAAAAAATCATGTATTTTTTAATTTTGTGTTTTCATTATAAATAAGCACTTTGATATGTTAACTTTCATATAGTAAAGAAAAAAACTTAAAAAATTTAAACGTTTTTGTGAAAATAACGAAATAAAACATGAAGGCCATAATTTTTTTTTTCACGCAGGTACATGTTTCCTGATTCAAGTGAATACTTCACTGCATGACTACAAGGGCATGAAATAGGACTTACATGTTTTTTTAAGAATAATTGGAAATTAATTAAAATCTTCAGAGCTTATAAATCAGCTGGTATAATACTCTCTGATATTCATTATTGAAATATTAAAACAAAATATTTGAAATAATTTTAACAGTGATTGTCAGCTAGTCAGTCACTCTTCCATGTCAGATACCAACACCAGTTATGGTCAACAAATTTTTAATTGTGTGTTTATATTCTGAAACAAACTTTATTATTACGAGTTGCGATTACATATGCAGATTTCATTTAGCATTGTCACATTTTTTCCCATTTCCCAGTTTTTTACTGCTCAATCTCAATGTTATAGAGGTGGCATAAATTAGGATGGCCATCTTTTCTAATTGAGGTTGTTGTTTATAGATATAAAATGTTTCAAAGATTTTGTATTTTGCATTTTTAATATCTTCAGAAGTAACCATGGAAATCACTCTCCCATTTGTTGGAACAAATGCTTTATCTCTTGCACCAATTAGGTTTTGTGCCAAAATGGAGCATGAGGCATCTAAAAATGTTTTTTGGAAGCTAAGGGACCGTTCACAAACACTTGTAAGGGGGGGGGGGGCTGATGCCAATTTTTTTTTTAAGGGACCCCCCTTTTTGCGACAAAAATTAGTGGTCAACCCCATAGAAAAGCATGTAAACCAAATTTTTGGAGGAAAATTTGTGGTAATTTTTTTCAGGACCCCCCTTACGAGGGTGAAAAATTTTTAGGGCCCCCCTTTTGGCATCAGGCCCCCCTTACAAGTGTTTGTGAACGGTCCCTAATTGTATTTGGCAACACAGCTACACCCACCAGCCAGTGTTTCAGCAAGAATACAATTGATGTAAGAAATAGAAACAATAGATAATTAGAAAAGCAGATTCTGTCAGATATTTGATTAAAAAATGCATGTGCAATTTGCAAAATTGAAACTCTCCCGATATTAAACATGTTATTACAATATGTGAAAGAATTGTTATACAGACTACATGTTAGTTGTATACTCAAGCTTGCCTGAATGAGATGTAGCTTTAACCTTTTCAGCTTCGTGTAAGGGAACCTCCATTTTGTTATTACACTGAGCTCCCCAGTGTCCCTTCCTCATAGCTAGGTAAATACCCTGTCGTTACTAAGATTCTAAATTATTAACAGGAATAACTTCAGAGAAAACACTGATGTATTTCTATGATCTATATTCCTTATCTGCTCTATAGTATTCTAGATTTGAAGTCAGTCAACCAGCGGGTCATTGAAAAGTACGTTATTTTCTTTTCTAGGCCAACCAAAGTGATATTACACTCTGTCTGATTTTACCGGTGATGAAAAATTGAAAATTGTTTTGAAATTCACAATTAATGCCAAAATTTGATAATTAGGCTTCCAAATTTATCATATATGACCAGATAGTACCTCAATTTTCCTTAAACATAGATATTTTCATCGTTCAAATCCAGAATGATGATAAAAATGTGGAATTTTAAACTACAATTTTATAGAACATTATTTCTCAAAATTATCTTTGAAAAATTGCGTTTTCTCACTTCAAATAACCAGGACACTCGTCATAATTTGGTAACACACAAAATAAAGGCTCGTTTTTCATGTCATGTGATTATTTTCTGAGAAAATTACTTGAAACGGTCAAATCCACGAAAATAAGGTGGGTTTGTCAATTTGTTAGAGGCAAAATGTCGAAGTTTAAAATCTTCTGTGGAGAAGGCTTCGTTAGCGATCAATAACTCTTTTGTCTACCCAATGTGATTAGCCAGTCAAGTGTGCAGCAAATTGCGCGGTGATAAACGTGGTTCAATTGAATATTCCTGGCACATGGTCTGTATACATAAATCTGCACGTGGTTGCATCTTGCCCTGTTTGAATTTCCGAACTTGCAACAGAAAACCCTACATTTCAGGTATAAATTTGACGGTGTTAAACAAGCAGGATACTTCTCATTTTCAGTGAAATGAATAATAAATATCTTGTTTGCACATTTATGTTAGTTAGAAATGGTAACATTACCGGAAACGGTCAAGTCCACGATTTTTGTTTTACATCCCAGGAAAAAGGAAAATTCACATACAATGTTCAAACGCTAATTTCAACCATTTTAATAAAATGCTATAATAATTATTTGTTACAATGATTTTAAGAAAAGACAAAATCAACATATTCCGCTTACAGCAAACAAATCAAGCGTATAGATTTCCAGAAAAAGCTATCCAAATTGCGCACTATCATTCGGAAAAAAACGGAAATCTTCGGAACATGTTAGCAAAAGTTCCATTTCACAGAAAGAAATTGTGACCTTGCTTTTGTGCACAGACTGACCTGCTGGTTGACTGAAGTGTGTATTTTGCAAACTGACTCTATAAGGAGTGTAAATCAATATGAACCAGAACTTGGAGCAAGGTTGTTCACTTTATCTTCAAAGAGTCAGAGATAGGCCTACATAATATTGGAAGATTTTACAGGTATTAAACAAAAAGAAATATATTACTTGAGTTGTAAAACCTTTGATGCAATATTGTTATTATTGTCGGCAGTTATGGCATTGGTATTTTCAAACTGGGGGAGTGCCAAACTGGGGACAAAGGAAACATTTGGGCGAAATGTTTTGAAAAAAATTTTTTGGAGGACAAATCATGGTATTTTATGCATGCGAAATTATTAACTAATAATTGTTAGAAGATATAAATTATCAAAAACAGGGGGAAATTGAGTATGACATTTGTGTCAATCGCTGACATATTATTGAGCTTTTATGTTTGTTGCAAAGTTTTTGACTGAACTAGGGAATTTCACTAGGAAACTAATGTTACAATGTTAGGATAGAGTTGGTAATACAAGTCAAAAAACAAGGACAATTGCTTGCAAGTAAATGATGAAATGAAGTATATATATATATGTGTCCTGCCAAGGCAAAAGGATGAAGTTGTCGCTCCCATATGTTGGTCATTGTTGCACATCTGATATGCAACAATGAGCAACATATGGGAGCGACAACTTCATCCTTTTTCCTTGGCGGGACACATATATCTGAAAATTTAACATTCTGTGCAGCAGGAATTTCACCTTAACCACCAATTTTGAGTACCTGCTCTTTAAAACATGATGATCTTTTGTACAGCTTTGAATAATTACAACCTTCACCAAAGACCTTATCTGCATACAAATTGAGTGGAACACAGCGGAGGAGACTCAGTCTTAGCCTTGAACTATCTGATGCACTCTCAGCCAAGGAAGACATGTTGCTGTCAACTCAGGCTAGTCCTCTGATGTGATGCTGTATAATTTTGTACCAGTTCACATTAGAAAATTGCATCTTCCAACGTAAGGTTAATTAATCTTCTTTATTTAATGAAGAGGGTGTTCACATTACATAAAAACGGAACTATTACTTGAATACTCTTGTGTTCGATTTGATTAAAGAAAAAAATAAAAATATTGTCTGTCATTAGGAGTTTTAACTTGATGAAAAGCTATGCTGTGTTTAGTTATCATAATCATTGTTAATGAAGTTATGACACAAAAATAATAGAATACATTTTCATTGTATGTATATTTACGTTTTAGTGTTATACTATGAAATGGCAAGACACTTATATGGTAGTGATTACCATAACATACCAGTTTACTGATAGTAACTAGCAGTGCGCATCGTCACTTAATCAAGCGAAACAACAGCAATCTGTTTGTCGACCTTTGTTCAACTTTAAATAGGGATGTGCTGTTTATACTTATTTTTAACAATCATTGAATCTTTGTTGAAAAACCTCCAATGTGAACGGGGTCTTATATTGAGTAGATCACATCTGAGGAGACTAGTCTCAGTCTTAGCCTTGAACTACCTGATGCACTCTCAGCTAGACAATTTAACTCAGGCTATGTAATCTGATGTAATACTGTTGTCTTAAGGAACACTCCCAATTTTTAACACATATGCACACAATGTTATCTTACTGAGATAGCACTAGCAGGAGAAAAAATCCTTGGTTGTACTCTTTTGTGAACCTGTTGGTGCAAACACGTCATTTGATGTAAACTAATACTAATCCCGCATTTGACACTACATCCCAGTCTCACATCTTCATCATTGCATATCAAGACTTAAAGGGTCAATTCATGATGCACTTTTCATCCTCAAGATCACCTCTATGAAAATTGAGTTATAGGCTGATAAGAATCCTTGACTGGTATATGTTACAATCCCTAAACCATTCTTTCAAACTTGCTTGCATTCTTTAGAAAAGTAAGAAAAATTGTCATTTTTGTAATTACTGTCGGGCCCTGACCAGGTCTGGCCCCAACAGTATTTACAACACAGTAGTCTATGGGGATGTTTAAAATGCTGAAAAGCTTGTAAATGAATGTTCGGAATCAAGTGAAATTTTCAGCATATATTTTATGCTGTACTCTTCTTTTCATTCAGCTAAAAAAGAGGTGAGGTTTTCGTCACATCAGAATCATGAATTGCACCTTTTAATTCTGATTTTGTGTAATTATTTGCCAGTATGATATAGTGGTAAATTTTAAAGAACCTTAGATAATTACCAACGCAACAATTTATTGTCTCAAAAACTAAAAGGCCCTTGCTCTGGTGAGAAACAGAAAAAATGTCTGAAAGAAGGAAAATGACAAGTCAACATTTAAGAATCGGAAAGAATTTTAACCATGGAAGTCGCTTAAATAAAGAACATGTACCTTGGTGTACCTATAGATTTTTTGGTACTTATATAAATAAGCTATACATCTACTTTGAAACTCTTTATTTATATAATCCTATTCTCTCCCCCAGAATGACCCCTTCCTTCAAAATGCACAATAAAGAATATTGTTTAAAGCAATACTATAAGGTGTTAAAAATGAAGCACCCCTGTTACCCATGACTTTTGATTTTTTGGGCTTATTGGGTTTGTTTTTGGTAGATATGAATACCCTCCAAACGATTTGGCTCAAAGATGCTTACTTTTTCTGTAATGGCCATTTGTTGAATTAAATTCGGGATCCCGAATTTAATTCCACGTGTATTAGTATAGGAAAGCATGCATGTGCTATTTATCCATTTTTTTTTATATCAAAACAATTTTGTTCACAAAATACACATGAAAACACTTTTAGATCGTCACATTCCACCATTTTATGCTGTTTTTACTATAAGCCATTTTTGATCAAAATCTTATAGTATTGCTTTAAGTGACTACAACACATCCAGCCCCTTGTCTAAATTGGCAATCGGCCCAAAGTCCTTATGTAAAGCAAGCAAATAAGTTGAAGGGTAAGGTTGACAGTTGACCAACCTTCATTGTTGACTTTTATGAGCATTATTATTTTGATATTTTTAAGAGTAGAATGCTGTGATGCGAGACTGGTAATTATTATTTTGAAATTTTTTCAAAGGTCACAATTTTTACGTAAACATTTTAAAAAAGGTTTATCTAAAAATTGTGACCTTTGAAGGGCTAATATGTGACCCGTCATATCGAAAGATAGCTTAATACCGGCATAGTAAATTACGAGATACAGGCCATTGAAGCTGAGCATAGTCAAAAATCACGTCCAAGGTCGAATTTCTAATTTCATCAGAAACGTTACCTTTGAAGTGTATTCTATCATATTAATCAGGTTCCAACATCCAAAACATAAGACAAATGTTTTAAAAACCGAGATAAAAATCCTTTCTCCATTCATGTTTAACCAGTACAAAAACTTTAAACTTGATTTTCTCAGAACTTTAGTTTTCGGAATCAGCCCGATACCTTAATAGTAATACCAATTTGGATGTAACTTTGTAATCGAACATGACTTCTGGAAATCAAGTGAAGTTCATCGAAGTGTCATTTTAACCATTATAACATGTTCTTGGTAAGTGGAGGTGGCATTTACTACTGGTTTGGAATGGACTGTCACATTTTTTCCAAAAGGGTGCATTACAGATATATTTTTTGGAATTAAAGCTTCATAATGTTAGATAAAAACGTTTAGGAAATAATTAATGTTTGCAAAAACATAGAAGTAGTATGAATATTTACATTAGTTTCAATCAATTATATTCTATGATCCATATTAAATTCCCACAGGGTGATTCCAAAGTAACGTTTGTGACCGAAAAATTGGAAAATTTCACTTTTAAATGGCCACAGAACCTAGCTTAAACATCAACGAGTTTGTTGTTGATGATGGTTCTCACTGGTGGGATCAAGACATGCAGGTGTTTAAAGATTAAAATAATTGCCAAATTACTGAATAAAGTTCATGGAACGTTCGGTAACGTTTGTGACCTCGCACGGAAATGTTTTTTTGCTCCGAATGACTTCAAAGTAAGAATTCTCTGACATGTTAGCGAATTTTTTAATGTGCTTTTCACAGATGATTGGTAACATATTTACAAATAGTTCATAAAAGTGGTAGGAAATTCTATCGTCAGGATTTCTTTTTTAAAATGCAATGTTTTGTTTGGTAACGTTTGTGACATTTTGGTGTAACTTTTTGGTAACTTTGTGACATTTTTGAATGAAAACATGTGCTCATGAGAAAAATTTGAAAATTTCTGATTAGAAAATACTTTTCACGTACCGAGTTACAAATGTATGACTGAAAAAACTGCTCATATGGTCGAATAAAAAAGCTGATTCTTTGCTTGAAATAAAAAAAAGTTTAGTTTTCACTGGAATGAGCCCACAAATAAATGTAAAGTTAAAACTTTTTTTACAGATAATATGGTACATTGCACTTGCTTTGTATTATTTCCCTAAACAGCTACCCATATTTCTTGGATCAACAAGCAACAAATATCTTGCAAAGTTGCAGTAGGGTTCTGTTTGTAGGTTGCACATTGTTCTATTAGATTGCAAGAGCTCTCATTTTGTTCAGTTTGGAAAAAGAGACCTTTTTTGTACATATTCAAGAAATTGATACACGGATGTTCATATTGGACAAATATTATCAGGCAAAAGATTGGTCAATTGCTGTTGATTGATTAGCTTATCTTACTGGGAAGTTCAAGGTGAAAATAAATTTGTATAAGAATAAATATTTTATAATAGTATTCAGGGCATACTTAAGAGCAGGTGCTACTATTATGTAGGAAAGTGACGGTTTACTTCAGATCAAGATGGTGATCTAGGAGCTTGTGTAGGAATTAAAAGATGATAATTCAAAATTAAATGTAATAAACTAAATTTTGTGAGAACAAGAGGGGTAGATTAAAAAAAAGTGTACAAATTATTTTGTAAATGCATTGCATAGTAACTATAATACAAACCTTCTGCTAGCATACAATGCTTCGTTCAGTCCAGGAGGACAGCTGAATTCAGTAGGCCACTGGATCGAACAGTGAAGCTGTGGATGTGGCGGGGGATGTGGCTTCTATCATCCGCATGTAATAGTTTTTGACCCTGAACGCATGGATGCTTGTAATGCACACAAAGTTAGTTTTCTTTATCGTTTTAAAAATAATATCTAAAATCTGACTTAAAATCGATTAACAAAAAAATCACCTGGTCAATAAATAGTTATATAACTTCATATTCAAAAAGCAGCCGATCCGGCTTCATTCAGCCGATCCGGCTTCATTCAGCCGCATGTAGCTTCATAATTTCATGTGACCCCAAACACATCATTGCTTTGCATGTATACGAAGTAAGTCTCCAATATACATATTATCTTACAGTGGCGTAGACCTTTTGGTCAGGAGGGGCAAACGGATTTCGTCCCGATGGCAAACACGTTTCGTTCCAATATTTTTCGACATGTGAGATATGCCTTTTAAAATCAGTTTTATTTGGGGAAGGACTACAATCCAGCTAATCCTATAATCCGATTTTATAACCGACAAGCAAAAAAAAAAAAAGGCTTTAGCACATTCTCAGTAGTTTTGGGACACGTTTAGAAAAACAAACAAACAAACCCTGTCGTTGAGACAAGAAAAAGCCCCGCAGGGAAAAAAAATCACAATCTGCAGGTACATGGGGGTAATTTTGAGCCCAAGAAGGACAAATTTAAGAAGTTTCATTGGTCCTTTTCTTCACGATTGTTGTTGTTTCCCGTTCATGTTTCTTTTCGTCTCATTTTTTTGTTCTTTTAGTCCCGATTTTCCTACCAAAAATGTTGCCAGAGGGGACAGTCTGCACCCCCCCTTGCCCCTACCTGGCTACGCTACTGTTATCTTCCTAGATATAATATCCAAAATCTTTCCAGGAAATAAGAAATTAATGGGCTAATTTTTTTTTGTCAAGAGGCAATAATAGAGTGAAATAGGCTAATGATGTATTTAAGATGCAATTAAATGCAATGGAAAGCATGAAATTTTCTGGACACAATAGATAGCAATCAAGGACATTTTTTTATTCAAAATGTCATTTCCTTTGTAGACTGAAAACTTATTATTATTCGAACAATAATAAGAGCATATTTTTAGAATGTATGTCCTTATTTCTGAATAGATTTCCATCTTATTGCAATCAAAACTGTCTGGTCTTTTGAATTTCTCTTCCATGGAAAATAAAATTCAAGATACCGTAACTCACGATCAAGGACGTACATGCATTGATTTTTGTCTCATTTCAGTCGCGACATGAAATGTGCATTTTTTAGCCTATAATTTAAAAACTTGGAACAATAGAAAATTGCCTCTTGCTAGGTTCCAGATCAGGGGATCTCAACAATAGTTGTCCACTGGCCACAGGGGCCAAAACTTTAAATGCGTGGGCCAGATATGCCCTACTTGAATTGTGTAGGTTTGCTACATCGCTTTGGCCATTTGGCAGGGCAAACATAATCAGAACCCCTTCCCTAGGTATTTGTTGGTGCTAAAATTTCTGGCTATAGAAGATATCAGGATCTTCCCATCATGCCTTGCTTCCAATGGATTTTTTTTTACAGGTTTTAATGAGAGGGTTTAGGGATAAACATATAGCACAAGCATCAGACCTCATCCCAATTTTGCATTTCAGATATGTTTCATCCCTAAACCCTCTCATCACAATCCATACAAAAAATCCCATTGGAAGTGAGGCATGATGGGAAGGGCGTGATGTCTTCTTTTTGTTAGTGTCCACCACAAACCTCAAGTAAAGCTAGTCCAGTGGTCGATTTCACTAACGTTAAAAAATAATGCATCGTTGACCCATGGTATTGGTAAGACCAAAACCCATCGTTAGCTATGACCACCTCTTGACTCCACACAATGCTAGCAAAGGGTTCGATATTTCTAATGCATAATTTATATACTTTACGATGTGGTAAACACTTGGCTAATTCCATGATCTTGTATCACATACATGAATTTTTCAAGTTTAATTCTGACATAAAGGTAATACTTGAGTTGAAAGTAAACAAGTCAAGGTCTCAGGAACTACTTTTGTTTTTTCCATACAGCAAATAGAACTTATTTTATGACTGGTATAAGTTGGATGTTGCCTTAGTAACATTTTACCCTCAAATTTGCACCAAAAAGTGATTTGGTACTGAAACAGAGAAAAACATCTGATGCTTTTCCTTATAAGTGTATAAGAAGCCCCAGTCTCTGTGCTCTAAAGTACAATTGCGTTTTAGTAATAAATGTTAATCATAGCCGAGTAGTGTGTTGTTGGAATTTGCCGTTTTCAGATGTCACGCCTGTCACGAAAAACATGAAAAGTTTTTGCTGTGTTTTATTAAAAGGTCATGT
>JXSR01S009366.1:17471-32146 GCA_000969725.1 Ophiothrix spiculata
TTTAACCCTCTCTTACCTCAACCAGTTTAGCAACTAGGTATGGATTGTGTATATATTGCCCACTGCACACAAAGACTAATATGAATTGCACCATGTCTTGCTGGGCTGTATCTTCTAGCACCTGAGGAAAATGTCTGTGTATGAATGAAAAGAAAATTGTTATAAACAGGGATAAAAAGAAAGTCATTTTGAAACCAGAAAAAATATTTACAAGCCTGATGTTTGTCACATACCAAAACTTATTTTAGGCCTCGTCTTTTAAAAATACTGTATGTGCTACAAATTGCACTTCTCAAGACATTCAGGTGTTCTATAGGCATATTATTTGTATCTAATTGTGTATAATTTAACCAGAATTAGGCGTGATGAAAATCACACACTGTAAGTTCATTTTAGGTTTGCATAGTGCACTGGTGTGCTATCGCACTTGAACTCGAAGGGGAGGTACATCTATTATTGAAAGTCATGAAAATTTGTAACACAAAAAATGCGTGGAGTATGTAATGCGAAAGACTTTCTTTTCATGCGATCACCGTGTCAACCAAACAATCGAGACACGCGCAGTACATTTTTGTCATCGCACATGCTCTCATCATATGCACGCTGCAGATTTGATTTGTAGGAAATTTATTGATTTCAATAATAGACACTAATATATACCTATTATACATTCCTGTCCTCTGATTAGTGACGGTTAACTCTGTTTAGATTTGACTAGGCCCAGGGCATATTTTTCACTAGGCTTGCTCAATATATTTTGCGCAATGTGCGTACGACCATAGACATTCATGGTCAATTCAATGCTGCAGTGCGTGAGCTATTATCTTGTACTCACAATACAGTGCAGTTGGCATTGAAAGGAGACATATATATCGTAAATCATTATCAGGCATTTTAAGTGCTTGTAACGGTTCTTTTAACTAACCAGATGACAAAAATCTGTATATTCTGTACGGATATTGACTGCTTTTTGTTCGAGGTATGGCTAAAATTATTTCCCCTCAGTGATATCAAAACCATGAATATGCGCTTCGTTTCGGGTATATTCATGGTTTTGATATCACCTAATCTTTGGTGGTAACAATTGATGGGCTCTTAAGAGCAAAGGCGGCTAATAATTTGCTCAGGGACATATAGTATATTAGATAGACGGTCGCAGCAGGAATGCTCCTGAACGATGGGCTGTCTTGTATTCTGTTTATGTGTTTGTGTTGTACCGGTACCTTCTGCCACGCTACTTGGTTATTAAAACTCACAGTTTATCTGAGAGGCCGAATAGCTCAGTGGTAGAGTTCTCGCCCTGCTAGCGAGAGGTTCGAGGTTTGAGTCCTTGTCCGGCCAGGATTTTTTTCTAATAAAATGAAATCCTGGCCTATTTGTGATTTGTCTAATTGTTATTAATGTTCTAGTGTACGATGCGTATTTCTCTTGCTCAGGGACACAACATTCCTACCATATGCACAATTACCATAGAGTTTGGAGCTCATACTGCTGGCCCATATATATATCCCACTGTCTTTGTGTACTAGAATGAATATTTTCAATATTTTTTTACTTTCAATGTTTGCTTAATTGCCTCAAGGTGGTCACTAATGTATGCTATATACTCACTGCACAATAAAAAGAATGAATTCGGCGATATCTTCTATATAGAACTCTGGCAGGGCTGCAAACGCCATGGGCACGTCATCTCCTAAGGGTAAACTAGGCTGTCTGTAACATTACATGACAAAGGAAACTACTAAATACAAATGTATTACTTTCAGAGCAAAGACATGCAGACATATCTGGAATCAGTATGGTAAAATGGAAAATTGGTGTGAAGTAGGTAAAACCTTTTAAAATATACACTCATAGGCATATTAGAACTGAAGTTTGCCAATCAAGCCAATCACAAGTGAGACATTTGCAAGAGAAAGATGTGTATCGTGCAATTTGAGAAAAATCACTTTCTCAGCACCTAGACAATTTGGAAAGTTTTGTAATAGCAAAGCCTTAAGGGACCATTTTTTCATTTAGAGTATGTAGCACTAATGCATATTACATGGTATGCTTCTACTTCATCAGATACTATGCCAATTCACTCTTGTATAATGTGTGCTTGAGAGATCTTATGCGATTGCAGTGACTTCAGAACAAAGCTGCATGGCTTGTCTTTGCGTGTGCACGGGGCACGAGCTCGGCAGACCTGCTGGTATCCCTCCATTGGCTACCCGTCAAAGATAGAATTTGCTTCAAAATTGCTCTGTATGTGTACAAGTGCATCAACAAAATTGCACCATTGTACTTAACTGAATTTGTTTCATTGCAGAGTGAAAGGAACACGTCTGAACGAAGGGCGAAGTCTCGGATCTTCCTTAGATTTCACGCTCTCATAAACAAGCTGGGGATTCATCCTTTCATGTTGCTGCTGCCAAATTGTAGAATGAGCTTTCCTCTAATCTGAGAGAGTCTGTATCATTGCCTGCTTTCAGACGTGCACTTAAAACTCACCTCTTTTCAGCATAATATTTGTTGGTTCATTTAGTTGTATTTTATTGTTTGTGTTTTTAGCGCTGTGTTCCGCTTTATAAATGCTTTGTATACTAATAATACTTTATGAAACATTGGTCTATGATACAAATTGTACTTTTTCGGTCGCATGACCTGAGAGTAGTTCACATTCTGTAAAAAATAAGTATCACAATCTATACTCACAGTTGATCTTTAGGAGTGACCAGTTTGACCAGAAGTGCCATGGCAGTACCATAGAACTGAAAGCAGCCGCGGAGCAGATTCTCATCTAGTAAACCAGCATCACCGCATAATTTGGCCTTTTCTAATTTCTGCGGAAAATAGAAACAAGATCCAATTTTGATGTTCAGTTAGTGTCAGTAGTATTTGACATTTGGGTGTGTGTGTGAAACATGGACATAGAAACAGAGGCCAACCACACAAGAATTACATCAAGCAACTAATGGAGGATACAGGGATAGAAGCAGAAGACATCAAGAACTGTATGCTGGACAGACAAGTGTGGAAAGTCATCACGGAAATCTGTCTTAAAAAGACACCCTAAGCAAGTAATCAATGATGTATAAAGATCAAATACACACTTCTCTAATTTGAGACTCTGGATTAAAACTTTGGGTCTATTAGTGACAAAGGTAATATATGGTGAGGGCCATAGTAACCACATGAGTACCCATTTGATGTAACAACATGATTATGGTGACCTACACATTTGAAATGCTCAGTTGACACAAGGATAGCCCAATACTGAGTTATCAAAAGGAAAATAACACAGAAGTACCTAGCCCAGAGACATTAATAATAATAATAATAATAATAATAATCTGCACTTATATGGCGCTCTAACAAAAACACAGCGCCTTACAAAAATATTTTACAAGCAAAAATGAAGCCAAGAAGAAAACAAGACAATTTACTTAAACAAATGCGTTTTCAACAACTGTTTGAAAATTGGCATAGACAGCGCCTCCCTGATCCGAATTGGCAACACATTCCACAGCTGTGGAGCTGCAACTAAAAACGAATGGTGGCCAGCATTCTTAACTGAACGAGGAACATAGAGCCTGGTTTTATCGGATGAGGAACGAAGTCTACGCCTACTTTCAATTACAAAGACTATGCTGCCTGTAATGTGATGTTTAGATCAATTTCAACCCAAATTTAACCAGTCAAGAAACATTTGATGTAATAAGGTAATGAAAATCTATGCCAACCTTGATTTGAGTTTTCCACCTGTCAAGTAGCTGCTTGTTGCGTCTCTCCTGAGGGGTCCCCTTCCATATCGCTTCTCTACCATTCATCTCATCTACCATCCGAGACAATTCACGGATACCACGTATACGCCGTGAGTGGTGCCGACAAGCTGGTAATAATGCTAGATGCTGGCAGTGAAGTGTTAGAAAGTAGCACTCTGTTGGAAACTTGGGTTCAACCCATTCGGATTTCTTATCTATCAGAGATTAAAACAACAAATAAGTTGTGTGTGATGAGCAAATTCATATCAAATGCTTAAAATAGCTCATTCATTTGAACATTTATACGCAAAAAACAAAACAACCGGTAATATCTGTGAGAACAGATAAATACAATAATACCAGACTTGATCAATTCCCAAAAATTCTGCATAAAAAAGACAGATTATTCTTAAAATTGTAATTCAACTCCTCAGCCATTCTTGTTCCACATCATTTTGAGCACATTCTTAAAGATCAGGTCAAATTTTAAAAAATTAAGTTTTTAGTGTCATATGAAAGATAATCACTAAAGAGGTTTCAAATTTCAGCTGAATAACTGTTTTGATTTTATGAGCAATTTTGTAGTTCAGAGTTGCCTTTACATTACTGTGTAAAACTAATTTTAGTTACCATAATTACACACATTTTCATACATATGTCCAAAATCGAAAATGACTCAGCTGTAAAATTTCACATTATAAGAGAAATATGAGTAATATTTTGGTACTAAAATGTTCAATTCGTGGTGGACGCCTCGAGCTCAAGACTTTAAGTATGCGTTCAGGTATTAAGTCCAATTGGTTTATGTGCATAAATGGGCTGCTTATGAACTTACTGAGTGTTTGGATCCATTCTTCAGCCTCCTGAGATGATACTTTAAGCCTTGTGTCTTGTGAGATGTCAATACGGCTTTGAGGATGGAATGGGTACAAAACATCAACCTGCAAGAACAACAAATTTGACAATTAAATTCCCAAAAATGTTTAAAGCTATACTACAAGATCCTACCAATCTTGACCTATCACTCATGACTTTTGAGTTTTTTGACTGACTGGGTATGTTTTTGGTACTCCAAATGATTTGACTAAAAGATGCATACTTTTTCAGATATGGCAATTTGTTGAATTAAATTTGGGATCGGGTCCAGAATTTAATTCTACATATAATAGAACTATATAGTGTAGGAAAGTGCATGGACCCATTTTGTGCATTTGCCTCATGAGAAAACAAGTTTAGAGAAAAATATGCATGTGGATGATCTCAGTTAGACATAATTTTAATTTTAAACCATTTGAACCCAAATTCATTTTTGTACCAAATCTTAGAATATTGCTTAATTATGGTTCACCATCTTGCTGTATGAAAAGAGAGTTGATCAATTGCTAGTATGAGGTTTGATTGGGAGATAATCCAAAGTATTATTATTGCCATGCCTGTTCAAATAACTTCTTTAATATTATCGGGGTGCATTTGCAACTCATTTTACACAAATTTTTTGGAACCTCTTTTATTTCTATTACATTACAACAAGCGAAAGTGTTGAAAATATTTTAACAAAATCATCTGAGGTTTTAAATAGCAAGAATTCTATGAATAAAGCTATTATAAAACCTTAATAAAAGTTCTAAAAAGATAGAATTTAAGCTAACAGCATTATTTCAGGTGACTATCTTTGGAATTAAAAGTGCACAAGCCCATTACAGGCGTGTTTAGAAACAAATTTCAAAGTATAGACCTCTGGAAAGGCAGCCGTTACTGACAGTTTCATAGATACCCTCGCTTACGCTCATCAGACGGGATGATGAATGGGTACCCAATAATAAGCGTACACAAGGGTATCTATGAAACTGTCAGTAACGGCTGCCTTTCCAGAGGTCTATACTTTGAAATTTGTAGAATTCAAGCCATAAACGAAGCTCTGATAATACCTTATCCAATTTGATTTTGACACAAAGACGATGCAATACAACAAGCAGATTCAACATGAAGCCATCACCAGCTACTAAACTTTCATCGACCTGTAAAGAAAAATAAATAGAATGACCAATATCTTGACAAGGTAAGGAGACAGATGGATACACTATGAGGTGTGCTCTGGCAAAATGAGAGGAAAGTCGCAAATTTCAAAATCCAGTTTATGGCATATTTAAATTCTCTATTATCTCAGATTTTAAATGATATAATATGTCACACTTTCTTCCTCCATTCTCCATTTAGAGATCAAAATCCAGAGTAGTCCACTCAATATATTGCAATAAAAATGAGCTACAAATCGATTTCAAAGATACTGATTACTACAGTGTACAATAGCAACATTACAATAGCAACATGCAATCAATTAACCGTGAATAATTGCACTTCCCGGCAAAGATGACTTTCAAAACTTTAGGTATACGTGAACACTGATGCATGAAGTTGTTTTAAGTCAAAAAACAAAATTTGACTTTTTCACCCTATTTTTACTTTAGATGCCATTTATTCAAAATGTTGATTTGCGACTTTCCTCTCATTTTGCCAGAGCAGCCCACATATGATCCTCTAATAAACAAGATTTGGATGATGCAAGCATTTCAACAAACTCATCAAGTTTCATCAATCTATAAAGCAAGGATTAGAGCAGATGAAGCCAAGGCTAAAAGTGGTAATATTTGACAAAATAGCTCCAACTTTGTGCAGAAATGCTCAAAGTAAACTTGAATTTTTCCAAGTAAAAGCATCAAATTTGGGGCAAATTGGTGCATTTTCAAGCTAAATTTTTTAAAATACACCCAATTTTGTAAATTGAGTGCTTAGGTTTGTATCGACAATAACCCATCATCTCATTAACATACCAAAAATTACAAAATTGTACCTAAAAACTTCAGAGCATTCTGTTTACCATTTGTCAGAGACCCTGCCCAGCAAGACTCCCATATCCCTTTTTTACCCTATGGAAAATATATTACAGCATAAATTATTTTTGCTGAAAATGCTGAAATAATTTGTAAAAAAGGTAGATAAACTGTCAAAATTGTATGTCTTACAGCTTAAATTTGACCTGTGAAACAAAATCTCCTCACTTGCCTTTTGTGCTAGACTTCAACCAAAAGATCTTGAACAATAACTTTTTGTCAACCAAAAAATTAATGATAACACTACCGTACTGACGCTAGTAATATCCCATACTCACTTAAAATCCCACCCCTATATTTATGAAAATATTTGGGAAATTACTGTAAACGGGTGTAAAGTACCATCCATATTTTTTAGCAGACTCGAAGTTGTCAACACCGACATCTTTGCATTGGCGGCTATGTTTTGTCATGTTTAGTACATTGTCATTGTCAGTAGATGGCGATATTACCATTTTAAAAATAATGGTCAAATAGAGCATGCACTGTTGTATCTCAAAAGCTTATAAACTACATGTGCGCAATCACCACTAAAGAGGTCTTAAGTTTCAAATTTCAACTGAATCATCAGTCAAACCATTTGGTTTTACAAATTACAAACAATTTTGTATTTCAGAGCTGCCTATACGTAATTGCGTAAAATCAATTGTGGTTACCATAATGGGACACATTTTCATGTATATCTCCAAACGGATAACTCAGTTGTGGAATGTCACATGAGATATGAGAAAAAATATATCTTTTGTTACCTGCATCTGTGCCCTCTTGTGATTCTGCTTGATGACTTGGGCTAAGAATTCCATCATGGCTTCACGGCTCTCACCGTTTACTAAGATGCAATGGATAATGTTGTATAGCTCATTCTGAAAAGCAACAGAAACAACGATTGGATTAATATAATAAGACAATAATAACTGTCACCATCTTTTTTAAGGTCATTGTTTTCAATCTGAGGTGTTTGTTTTGGGCTGAGGTACTTTTCGCTCCTGAAGGAAAGTTCTGATCTGAGGCACAAAACAAATACCAATGATTTAAACAATGACTGAATTAAAAAGATGGTGCAAATTTGTTATTGTCATTAATAACCACATATATTTTTTTAAATTCTGATTTTGACCAAAAATGGGTGAAAATCATAGTTTTAATTAGTTTGTGTGTATTTTTGAGTTTATTGCATGTGCGCTGTTATCTTGAGCACTACGTACTTGCAGAGGTCATTGTTAACCGATAATGAATGTGCACTTGTTTGCATAACTAGAGGTATTCTTATTAGATTGATCAGGCTATCATCCCGGGTATTAATATCCCGTACAAATTGAATATAAGGCAGTTTTATTCAATGACCTACATAATTTTGTCGTCAGCATAGAATATTCTAAGCAAAATATTCTATACGATAGTGGAGTCTGCACCGGGTCTAACACTGCAAACATTGACAAAAAAATTAAAGTTGGAATTACTTACTTCCACCATAAATAAAAGCCAATGGGCCATTCTGTCTCAAATCGCACACACAAGAAGTCCACATGATCCCTTTGCCTAATCCATTGCAACAGGTGTTACTAGTTAAATTTTCGACAGCTTAAAATGGCAATTAGGTTGCAAACTAAAGTAGCATAAAGAAAACCTTTTCATTTTTACGCATCTGGTGCATGGAAGTTTAAGTTCAAACGCAACTCAAGCGATACTCGTGAGCTCGCGCGATTTGTCTGTTCTGTTGCTGTGTGACTTGATGATTGATTTGATTGGTTTGCTGTCCACGCATGCGATTTGGTCCCACCCAGAATGAAAAAGGTTTTTTTCAGATGACTATAACATATTAATAACCTGTGTAATAGCGTGATCCAATCTAATAAAATTATTTCTACTTTTACGCAAACAACTGCACGGTCATTATCAGGTAACAATGACTTCTTATAATGACCCGCGTATGTGATGTCATTAGCGCTTAATACGTTTTCTCATAAAACGCCCATCAAGCGCGTGTATGCACCCCACACACGCGCGTTTATCATATTACGTGATGATCGTCAAGCCTGGACTGATCTAAATTATCTTATAGGTAGGGGGCCCTATAAGTAGACCTTTAAGTAAAAAATAAGTTCAATAAAGTATTTGTTATAAATTATACATAAAGGCATTAAAAATGTTAAAAGAGCGGTTATTAATGACAATAACAACTTTGCACCATCTATTTTTCGGCACATTGTGTGAATTCTGAGGTGATTGTTTTGGACCTCGGTATTTTTCTTTGGGAGCTACGCTCCCTCAGAAAAATACCTCGGTCGAAAACAATCACCTCAGAATTCACACAATGACCTTATAAAAGATGGTGCGCAGTTATTATTGTCTAATTAAGTAGGCAGCTTCAAAATATCCCCATCCATGAAAATACATGAAATTTTATTTTGAAGTGATATACTCTGTATCAATTATATTGACAATATTTATATGGTATTTTGTCAACAATTAAGTTGAAACCCAATGCATGCTAATGTAATTCCATTTCTTAGTCCTTTATTATTATTTACACTTCATTACACATTATTTACTTCAGAGATGCCCATTTCACTCTTTAAACAGTTTTGTGACCAAATCCAATCTGACTTACTCTAACTTGTTGTAAGGAATGCTGGAGACCATCATTAATGAGTTTGATACTGTCATGTGTCAACGTTGGCCCTGAGAAATGTTTGTCCACTACCTTATTCTGAAAATGACAAATAACACAATAGACACTAATCACCAGTCATCAAAATTAAATACTAATCATGCGCATTAAAAAAACCACCACTTTTAAACAGATAAGATAAATGTATCAAACCAATACACATTGGGTGATTTATCTCTTTCCCATTTGTACATTTGTTGGAAAACTTATAATCTGAAAATATTATAAACAGTTACATGGTGATAATGAGCTCATGTATAATTGAATACGCTAGAATAAGAACATCCCTCCATGTGCTGCCTTCTGGTAATCATATTTACAAAATATAAATGCATACACATTTCTGAAAATGCTTTCACATCACTAAAATAGCATTTCTATGTCAATATCCTAATCATAGTGTCATATTTGACCTTGTAGTTTACTTTTTTAGACATTGTTAGATAATTGTTATAGTGCATAATTGCTATATTAAACAGTCATAATAAGAACATCCCAACTCCATGAGCTCCTCTCTGCAACTATATGCTAGGAAAATTATCTAACAATGTCTAACAAAGTCAACTACAAGGTCAAATGTGAGACTATGATTGGGATAAAGACATGAAAATGCTTTCTAGTGATTTGAAAGCATTTTCCGAGATTTACATGCATTTATATTTTACATAACTTAACAGAAGGCAGCACATGGAGTTGGGATGTTCTTATTCTAGCGTATTCAATTGATACTGTACATTCTTATAAGATTTGTAAATGTGGTTAATTTTTATATGGGCCATGAAGTCAGCCATCTTTATGATAATGGAAGATCATGTGGATTTAGTCATATTGATTAGATATGTCACCTACACAAGCATGAACTTTTGATGATTCTAGGTTGTTTGGTACAAAACAAATGAGGTTTTGAACGTTTTTAAGCTTGCAGAAATACTAAGTGGCGACAGTGCGTGAGGTAGATTTTCCAAGATCACATCATAAACAAGTGAATCGAATGCTCCAAAGAAATCCTCTTAATTTATGAGTCAATTTACCACTTACATCATCTTCAGCAAAAACAGATAGACTGAGGAATGCACCGAGGATAGATAATTTGGCAATCTCCCTACCGGCAGCCTGTAGGATTGGTTTGGGTTGCCAGAATGATGACTGGATGATTAATTTGCATATAGGACGTGATGATCCGCACTTTATTCTACACAGCTCAGTCATTGCCTAAAATGAAACATAAAAAATAAGGTTAAAGATTATTATTTAATTTTGTTATGTCTAGGTGCCTCAAGCAAGCACTCCTAAAGTTTCACAATTTTATCTGTAGATGATTTAGACATGTATGTACGATAATAAGAGTCATCGACCAAATACTGTTTAAAATTTTGATCAAAACCTACATTACGAAAAGTCAAATCTAGAATTTACTTTTATATGTTGACCTTGGGTATGAGGCTATTTTCAAAACGTATGTATTGATACTATATGTCAGGAAAGAGGTAAGTTTTGTTTGTAAAAAATTGTTGTTACATTATAAAATACAGATAAATCAAAAGAAACTTTTGTGTAGGATATGCTAGTAAAGCCAATTTTAAATTTCAACTCTAGAGGGCAGTAATTTTCGTGGTTGCAAACGATAAATAAAAATGAAAGAAAATCGAACTATTTTGATACAAACGAGTTGAATTTGACAATGAAAATTTTGCATGCTGCCAGTATTACCATTTACACTTTAAATGGTGCAAAATCTCACAATTCCACCTTGCACTCTACAATTGGCACAAGAACATTTTTTTGACAGTGACTGAACAAAAACCTACACTAACCTATTATACAGCTGTATCTACATATATTTTCTGTTCTATTCAAAGCCCGCACTGACCTAGAAAGGTGATACGGGTATGTGCGGCCCTCAAGACCTCCTTTTCACGCCTTGTCTGTCGCTCCCTAGACCCCCATTTCAAGCACAACCTTTAGTTCGCAAGCCTCATTTTCAAAAATGTTCAGTTCCCTAGCCTTATTTTTTGAAATTGAGTTCCCAAGACCCCCATTTCAAGCAAAAAGTCATTTTTTGGTCCCTTCAGTTCTCTAGACCCCCTTTCCAGAGTCAATCTTCCGTTCCCTAGACAAGGGTTTCAGATATCGGGCCGCACACCCTTACCAAAACCAAAGATCGGTGCCCCCCGGGATTCAAAGGTACAATACCTACCAATAAAGGCGCTTCATAGCTTTCTACATTCTGTAGATCTAGTGAACTTCTTTGAACTGTTTGTACAAGGCTCATGATAAGAGGATTGAAGATCTGAAATAGAAGATCAAAATAAAACAGTAATATATTTTTCATCAAGATAACGATTGATTTGTATGTTTTCACTTGGGCTTGATAAGTGGCGCATGCCTTGAAAATAAGGGTACACAACACTACATCCGTCCATGATTGGCGTAGGGATAGATAAAAACATAGGGTACACATAGATTATTTTGCAGTGATAGAACTGGTTACAAGTGGCATGGTTTTGTGTTTATAAATATAAAAGACTAGAATTTTGTGATCACTTATAGCATCACTTATTCATTTTAAATTAAAGGCCGTAGCGAAAAATTTTATCGGAAAAAATTTTAGGAATCAAATATTATTTGAAAGATAAAAGTGAGTGCTTCAACTTGATATTAATTGAAACTATTAAGATATTGTTATGCATGTATGAAAAAACTTGGAGAATCTAGTCTATAAAGAATTGGTTTCAATGGGGAAGTTATTTAGTGGTGTCCGCTCTCCTAATAGACCTTGTGCCTTGAAATTCTTCCTTGCTGATAGAAAACATGACTTACCAAAGTGAAAGATTGCTGATCACTACTAGATAAGGACATCAACTCTTGTAGAAAGCCTCTTGGTAGACTATTGGATAAGATGGGAGCTAAGAGTAGAGACCTATTACTGCATGGTCTGAAAAGATAGACACAATTTGACAATAAGCCCTCAAGGAGTAAAAAACAAACAACATTCACTCCACAATAGCTGTATATTACAAAACTCCAATAAATTGTTAAGTATGCACTGGTGTACAATGTAGCGATGTTACATTTTAACTTAAAGCAATACTATAAGATTTTTATCAAAAATGGTTTACAGTAAAAACAGCATAAAATGAAGGAATGTGACTATATCTGAAAGCGTTTTCAAGTGTATTTTGTTAAAAAATTGTTTTGCTACCGAAAAATGTATAAAAGGCACATGCATCCTTTCCTATACTAATAGATGTGGAATTAAATTCCGGATCCCGAATTTAATTCAACAAATGGCCATAACAGAAAAAGTAAGCATCTTTAAGACAAATTGTTTAGAGGGTATTCATATCAATTGGTAGATTTTAACGGGTTCACCGTCGGACAAAATTTGAACTGTCAAGCTTTCGTCAGGAGTAGCTCTGACTTCTTCAGGACAAATATTATTATAAATATCTACCAAAAACAAACCCAATAAGCCCCCAAAATCAAAAATCATTTCAGACAGGGTGCGCTTCATTTTTAACACTTTATAGTATTGCTTTAAATAAAATAGTGCAGTGTCTGTAGTTTTAATCTTTTCCTTCTCCTGTGTCATAGTTTCCTTCTTTATTCATTGCATATTTATCAAAATCTAAAGCAAAATGCTAGACTTGGTATGACGACATTGGCAAAAGCTTTGGGGCTGGAACAGAGATGCCATGGCAGTATGTATCACTGAAAAAACCTGCAACTTTAAAAAAAAACCTGAAATCAGATGAACTGTGCATTGTCTCAAGAGTACCACCAAGAAAGGCATTTCTAAGGACGAAGTGAAGGGTGTGACATGCTTATTTGAATACCAACTGTGGGTTGATACTGAATCAACAATGGTACACACCTATACAAGGAGATAATGTAAGTTATCCAAATGTAAAATGAAGCACCATAAAATTACACTTACTTGCAAGCAACACGTGGACTGAACACATTGAACAATAAAAAGCTAATGACTTGACCAGTG
The DNA here is from genome assembly GCA_000969725.1 of Ophiothrix spiculata. Lineage (NCBI taxonomy): Eukaryota > Metazoa > Echinodermata > Ophiuroidea > Amphilepidida > Ophiotrichidae > Ophiothrix > Ophiothrix spiculata. Next base: position 30,777 of record JXSR01S009366.1, read on the forward strand.
TTTCCGCTAAGGCCGTATGGTGCAGGAGCGGTGAAAATTGGCGCAACGAGTTTCTAAAAATGTGTGAGAAAGATATTTTTCTAGCTTTATTGAGCCAATTTTCAGCCAGAGCTCATAATTTTGGCGCAAGCACCTCTTAAACTTTGTCAAACTTGCTCGAATTGGCGCAAGCTCAAAAACACTGGACTTGACAATAGCTAATACCTGTGTTGTGTGAAGGCTCCTTGCAATACAAGAGCTGAATGGCTGACACATTGACTACGGGCTGTTGCTAGCAGACCACTCATGGGTGGATGACTATAGCGCTGAAAATTAAAAGATGACAAAACCAAAAACCAAAAATTAACATATGATTGCTCAAGAAATGTAATGGTTCTATTGCTGGTGATATCGCCAGGTTCTTCATCTTAAGGGTATTAACCCCTCATTTCTGAAATATTTTACGCTTTGTAACACTGCAACCGATAAGTAAATCCATATAAATTTTACATTTCTAGATGTGGAATTTCATGTAGAAAATGATGGTTAGGTCAGTTTTGGACCAAAATGTATGATTTTGGAAACCCTTGTTCTTGGACCACTATATTTGTAAACAACATACATAAATTTTGAAAAAATAAAAGTTGGACCTCTTATGGTTTTTAGAATCTAGAAACACATGTCTAGGAAGGCATTTCTCAAATTTTTGATTTTTGCCTTACTTTTTGAAATATTGCCATAATTAGGCCTAAAACAGGCCAAAAATGATAAAAAATAATTTAGGGTCAATTTTTGACCTTTTGTTTGCAATATTTCAAAAATCAAGTCAAAAATCAAAAATTTGAGATACCGGTATATGGATTTACTTATCGGTTGCTGAGTTACAAAGCATAAAATATTTCAAAAAATGGGGGGTTAACTGTACCCTTAACTTCTATTTTTCATGATTTCAACAATCAAATTGGACAAGTCCAGCTCAGCAATAAAAGCAAGTCTGGTAGAATGCCTCAAAAAAGGGTAATTTTATATATACATTTGAATGTGAAAACCTTGTTGTGGAACCCAACAATTGATAAAAAATGTATGAGTTAAAGCAATAGTATGTACTCCTACGCTTAACTATGCTACTGAACATTCTTTAAAACACCAACAGTCTCAATTTCATTTAGAAGAAAAAAAACAATATTGAAGGTTTACCTTAAATCAATTTTATTTGGAAGAAAAAACAATATTATTGAAGGTTTACCTTAAACACCAATTTTATTTAGAAGAAAAAACAATACTAAAGGTGTACCTTAGGTGAAGAGCGTTCTTCTGCGCCTATTCTTTCATAGCACTGCATTAGATATGACAGCATTTCTTCTTCAACGCTGGCATTATTTGAGAGACTC
>JXSR01S009366.1:42569-53424 GCA_000969725.1 Ophiothrix spiculata
TTTTCTTTTACATGGTGGGTCAAGTATTTTTTCGGAAAACTTGAACTTCCACCCCACCTGGAAGTCTAATGGTACGCCCCTTTAAATATTTGTGTGTGTGTTGGGGAGAGGGGGTGTTACAATGTACAGAATTTTGTGCCTCTGCAATTTTCCATAGAGAAAGCCGTTTCAAAAACTTGAAAATGAAATAAAATAAAATAGAAATAGGAAACCCATCCATTCAAAAATTTGAATTAACACAAATGGCAGGGCGATGTGGCGTAGCGATAGAAGTGTCGGTCTCACAATCCATGTGGGTTCGAATCCCAATCCCAGCCGCTTGAGCTACCAAAAGAGCTCAAAAGCCAAACAGTAAAATTCTGTCGTCTATATAATTGTCTATCAGAATTTTGGGCCTTGAATCCGGTAAAATGGACATTAAATCTGTGTATGTATAAAATGTGCTCGCCATGTCAAAGTTGGCGCTGGTGCCTCTCATGGGGAGTTCTGTCGATGACAACGACAGATACAGATAGGCCTACAGATATTTATGCTGAGTTCTGTCCATCTGTGTGACCAGCAATGCATTTCATCATAGACATTCGTGCAGACACATATTTCAAGATATTTGGCACAGCTAGGGAACGAACTGACAGCTGAAGGTATTACAGTGGTTTTGAAATGATTCCGTCAGTCATCTAAATGTCAATTTTTGTAGTAATGAATATTATATGACAACCAAAGTGACGGAGCCCTTTGCTAATCCACAATACTTTGCTGGAAGTTTCAAAGGCACCCAGCCTGTCAGGTCAAAGGTCATCTAAAGGTCAATTGGTCTACTATCACATTCAGATTCAGTCAGCATGATCCTTGGACAATTCATATCACATTGATTGGGGGAGGGGGGGGGGCATCTAAATATCAATTTGTCTGATAAGTTATTACAACCAAATTTGGTCAGCATGATCCCCAGGCAACCTGCGACACACTATTAGAGGTCATTGTCTAGGAACAAACTATATGGGAACCAAATTTTCTTCAACATCCTTGGCCATCCCCAGTGCGGGATTTGCAAAGGTTCAACACTACTTTGAAAAATATATAAGATTGTAATCTCGATCTCCTTAAATAATTCACATCAGCAAATATTGTACATAATTTCATCAGCAAACACGCCTTTCCAGATTGCAACCTAAACAGATTCATAACAAAATTACAAAAAAGTCACTGGCCCAAATATAATAACGGATAATGATTAAACAAGTGTGAATGTAAACTTGCTTCTTATAGATCAACATTAACCTTGATGTATTGAATAGAACTCCACTGACGCCGATGGTGGACCTCACATATAATTCTTTTGATATTTTTAATCCTTATGTTCTTGTGATTTCATTGTATATGTCGGCTGTTGACTATTTTCTGATATTCTGACTTGTTTGATTTGGTTCTGAATCGACATTTTATGTGACCTTGGATGCATAGTCATCCACTTATTTTACACCTTGTGGTGGACAGGTGGTGCTCCTTAAATAAAAGGCGGGAAATCCTAAGCTAGACTGGGCTGAACTATAATCTAGTTGTATGCAGAACTTCCCACAACAAGATAGTTGAAAGAAGAAACAGATAGGGCCAAATCATAGTCGGCCTCCAAACAAAATTTTTCCTACCAAACATTTGGTCATGACGTAAAAATGACGAGTGACTCCAAACAAAATAACTTCAACACCGAGTTGAGACCAAACAAAATTTCGCGCTAGATTGCACATGTTATTGAATTGTCATATACATTGGACCAAATGTTTGCTACCCATTCATAGTTTAAGTTCGATGGCAAATATTTGGTGACATCACGACCAAATGTTTGGTAGGAAAAATTTTGTTTGGAGGCCAACTATGATTTGTGCCATACACTGTATCACAATCATCATCATGCATGATTCAAAGTGACAAAAATCTATATATTTTGTATATAAAAGGAATATTGATTGCTTTTAGGATATGGTTAAAATAATCTTTGTTCCGGGCATAGACCTGGTTTTGAGAATGAAATCGTAAGCTGTTGTCTTAAAACTTGTTTATTGACCAAAAATGAACATCTATTTAAAATAAGCAGACAAAAGTTCTCACAACCATTTCCATTTTTTGAAATAGTAGGCCTGTTCAAATGTTGTGCCTGTGCATAAAAATGCATTTTGTAATATGTTGTAAAATATTTTGTTAACCTATTACTTATTCTATTCACTGTAGTCCATAAGTATAGATAATCCTCACTTGAGAAATTGCAATACGCAACAATCCTTTTGTGTTTACACGAGGGAAAGCACAACTAAAACAGCCAGACATTTTTGCTTTTTTTTCCTATACTTTGATTGACAGGCCCCTTTTGTGCGGTAAGATTAATTCGATACTACTTCTGTCAATTACAATTAGTAAACTATTTGTAAACTAAATCCTTTGCCTGTTAATGAGATAACTTGAACAGGCCTAGTGTTTTTTGGCCAAAATTATAATAAATGAACCCTTCAAACAGCCAAATTATATCTCATTATATTCAAATGTAGCAAGTTACCAAAGCTTTTCATCGAATGCAAGTTAGCACCAGGTATTTCATAGGTATTGCATTGCAATAGAAAAATGTCCCTCACCGATATTATTCAAATGCCCAGATGAACGGGAAAGATACCATAAAAATTCTGTTAACTGACTGATACAATAAACACAATAACATGTAAACCACAACGTTTTATTAGTTGGATGAGACAAAACTTTTTTTAATAATTATCTCTCATATTTACAGATTTCAGGTAGATTATCTTGGGAAATTGTCCTGTACAAGGACAAAGTTGTACATTGTACAGCATTTCTAATACCAATGAATCAGTAATACATTTCTTACATAATGCACATAACTTGTTTTGTCATGGTAAGAATGTTTATTAAGAAATATCTAGTCTTATGGCTTGGTCAAAATAATCGTATGAACAGCTTATGAGCAGTGTTTAGTTCATCTAATAGGACCACGCGATGCCCTCTCTTTACTCACGGTCCTTTTAAACGGACTAAACACTGCTCGTAAGCTGTTTGTACGATTATTGTGACCAAGCTCTTAGTAAACTGGCATTACTATACTTAACTAATTCTCTATATTTTCTCTTCTTTTTTCCTAATCAGCACTGTGCCAAGTTCTAACTATCTTAAAGGATCACTGGACAAAATTTCAAGAATTTTGTCTTCAGATGATTTTCAATTTCTTTGTTCGGTAATAACTGTCAAGTACCAAATATTGGGAAATTTTGATCAAAACCTATCTAATAACCAATGCAGTGCAGAGATTGGTCAAAAAACACAGTTACCAATGATTTCTGAGGTTTGAAAAAATGTGTCAACAATTTTCTTCCCTGATTGTAGGCCCATTTCATCTTTACATATCCCAAGATGAATACATTTGCCCCGACAGTAAATTCTACTGATATCACAATAAATAAACATCTATTATAAAATAAACACACCCTAATAATTACAGTCACTGATTGATATCTAACTTAAATGCAACCATCCTTTGTGGAGGCATAGACCATGCATAGACTTTTCAAACCAAGGGATGAAAAACAGGTGAACCCATCGATTCAACCATCGCCTCGACACTGTATTCAATTGTGCACATCAACAGACAAATATAAAAAGGTGTCATAACTTTTTAAAGATTAGTAGCAATATTGTAGGTTATTCTATTTTATGACATTTGGCAAAAAGCCATGCTAATCCCATAGTGCATATGCATTAAATTCAGGGGACGCATCCATGGTGTGAAAGACAAGATATTGAAAAGAATTTTCTGATTTTAGATGCAAGAGGAAACCAACGTACTTGGAGAAAACCTCGAGGACAAATATGGATCGACAACCAAATTCACATACAACCTTGGTCCGACTGGGAATCAAACCTGGGCCGCATTGGTGAAAGACGAAGGAAGAAACGCTGCACCAACCCATCCCCAAATAGTGCAATGTGTGCACAAGTTACAATGTTAATAGGTTGTTTTTTACTTTGGCAGTGAAAATATGCTGTTTGATCTTCAAGGTTAATGTGCTCTGACTAGCAAGAGGACCTGTCTCCCTCAAAAAAAATAAAAATATTAACTCGGCTTAATTCACAACAATAAGATGACGGTAAGTGCTGATTGTGCTCTTAAAATCCTTTGGTTAGATACCACCTATATTCTTGTTTCTATAGTTGTCAGTCCCTGAGTGTGAAAAGTCCATGGTTGAAGTTAAAATGTAAAGTATGCATACATGTTTGTACCTTCACTGAAACTTGCTGATATAAAATTGAAGAGTTGGTTGTCAATTTTGCATATTTGGAATCAGAACAATAATTTTCACATTCTGTTTGTGTTTCCAATCAACATCTTGATACAAACCATATCAAATTTATAAGGCTACTAATATTCACATCATAATTTAATGAATTGTTATTTATTTGAAAACGTGAGTTTAATTGAAAATTGTTTTGAAGTTATTGTCAATAAGGCCAAATAAAAAATACTTTGTGTCAAAGTTCATGAGTGGCTTGAAAGTGAATGCGATTGTAATTTTTCTTATTTTTATTCCCGACTTAGGTGTTTTTATGGTGTATCAACAGTGAGTTATAAGTTTTGAGTCCCATATGTTGATACTTCTCAAAGACCAAGCATATATTAATGGTTATAAATAAAGTAAAGAAAATTGTAATCCAATCATGTTTTTGGTGAAAAGTATGATTTAAAAAAAAAAGCTAGAAAAACAAACAAACCCAGAAATAAAAAAAAAAAATCCGCATAACTTTTGTTCCCAGATTACCTGATTTTACAAACACGCACGGCACTTTGGAGGCAAACTATTTTTTATTTGGCCTATCTGGCATTAATTTGTAGATTTCACTAAATAAATACATGGTGCTAGGAACTTGCTATATTCTCAACTTCAACAAACTGTTTGATCTTCATATGTGAGAACTGGTATCAAGTTATTTTGCTGCATGTACAGGAAATTGACCATAAACATTTTTGTTAATTGATTGTATGTGACTGGCTGATTAAGCAACTATACAATACATATTAATTATGCTGAAGTCAGTCACTCACTAATTAACCAACACTCAGCCAATAATTATCAACAAAAATAGCATCAATTATTTAAGAGAAGTTCAAAATATGTAACATTTTGTACAATGCTAAAAAAAACCAACTTATTTTTGAGAGAGAACACAAACTGCTCCTGCTATCTTTAACATGTTTTGCTATCTTGATACAAAAATGAAAGAAATCTCTATACATTTCCCACAAACCAATTATATAGGCCAAAAACGTTGAGACAGTGTAAACAAAACTCCAGAGTGCAGGGCTTCATTACTTGTCAATGTACCAAGCAACCTGTATTTTTGTTTATATTGTTCAAGAAATTGAGGGCTAAGAACCACAAGGCCGGTCGTATCTGCATTCCAACAATCCAGATGAATTCATACATTCCAGACAAATGATCTTATACATATGTGTAATAGATCATTCATCATAGAGGAGCTTGGTCCAATCTTTCAAAATTTATTTTTCAATGTCATATGAAAGATGACTATGAAAGAAGTCCCAAGTTTCAAATTTCAGCTGAATCGGCCAAACAATTTTGATTTTATGGGCACTTTTATATTTCAGAGCCGCCTATACGTTACTGTGTAAAATTAATCATGGTTACCATAATTACACACATTTACATATATATCTCCAAAATGGAACATAACTCAACCGTGAAATTTCATATGGGTCATGATAAAAACATGAGCAATATTTTAGAATCAAAATCTCAAAAAGTTGGAAAAAAATTGAAACAATAGGACCAAGCTCTTTTAAATGTACCATTAGGTCTTAAATCCTTTTGTTCTGGGGATTGTTAACTTGCAAATACGGCCTTGTGGCTTTCAACCTTTGATATATTTGTTTGGCCCATAGCAGACTTAATCATATATGATGCAATATCAAGAACAACATGCTATATCAATTTCTTAAAAATATATGATATTTTACAAATTTGCAAAATATACATTATCCTTTCTGTATGTACATCAGTATATTGCTTGTTTTATCAACAAAACATGAGTGAACCTACAGTGCTGCCGGAAAGTATTTCTGCAGAGAAAACGTCATACAAAATCAACCATTTTGACACTTAAAGTTCAACGTTCATCATAAAATCCTAGTTTTGTAGGTACTTAATTTATTCAAGATGAATAAATTCATATTTCTTCTGATATATGACCCTCAACACCCATTTCGACATCAATTTTGGTATGACTTTTTCATTCAAAAATCAATGCAGGCAATGTCTACATTTTCAGGACGACAAGCTTCATCATGTGTGATTATCTGAGTAAAATAAGTAGCTGCTTTGTGCTGAGGAGCCCTCCTCCCTCGCTGTATGAACATCCACCTTGCTTTCAGTATAACTACAAACTATAATGGTAAATTACACGACTAGTTTTAAGTATTTTTACCAACATAAACCATTTAAATCTAAAATCATCAAAGTGACTTTCCTAGAGGCAAAAACAAATTCAATAATACAACTTGATAAAGGTTACTGAAAACCAAAATTTGTTGCACACAATTGAATCACACAAAAGCTTGGTCATCCTGCAACATTTTTAACAAAAGGGATCATGGGTACGTGCCACAAATTCAGATAGCAAATCAGGCCCGGCAAATCAGGCTCTGGTATTTCACTAGGTCATTTTTATTGCAAAATGTGGTATTTTCATGGCTATTGTTTTCAAAATTTTCTAAATTAACTTTGCACCGAATGGCGCAAATAAGAGCATATCTTTACAAAACTTTTGACAATCTGTGCGAAAATAGTGCAACTTTGGTCAAAAACATGTGATTTCTAATGTGGGGGCTACTCAAGTATAATGTTGTAGACATAGCATGACCACAGTTTTTAAACACCCCCTAAAGGGTGGAGGGCTCCAAAGCCAAAATATACCCTTTTTCCCCTATTCACACCCTAAAGCGGGATTTTATTGATACCGTTTTCACAATAGGGTTTAAAATGTACCCTTTTTCTTGAAAATCGCCCCAAAATTGTTGTTTTTTGATACTCTAAACGGTGTCACCTGATTCACCCTTCAGTCCTCAAAAACAACCATAATTCACCTTTTTCTTGGTCACGCTATGCCTGCAACATTATATTTGAGTGCAACATTATATTTGAGTGCCCCTCAGAATTGGAAGTACTCTGGTTTTTGTCGATTATGCATTGCACCTGGTTGAAATGCATGAATATTGAAAACACACACCTGAAGTATTATCTGTCTCTACTCACAACCTAATCTTTATGCCCAGAGTAAATTTTGGCAGGAAATGAGTGTACCTATACTCTATAAATCTTGAAGTATGCAACAAGCCGCCGATTAATGCACATAAACCAATATGACAATACGCGGAAATAAATTAGTCTGTACTTTTTGAATCATACCAACGTATTCAATCATGTTGAATATTCAAATGAACTTATATTCATGATTTGTCCATGTAGTAGCATCAAAATTGACCAAAAATAATACCAAAATCATGAAACATTCATGTACCAAATGTATTAATATGCAGTGATTTGGTCTTAATCAATCCTATTCAATCATTGCAAGTCTCTTCCACAATACAAAAACAACAGTTCACAATGTTGTAGAATACAAGGGATATGTTATGGATCTTGTAACAGAGTCTGATTGCTTGTTGCATACATCAAGGTATATCGAGTATACATACCCGCAATTTGAGCTCACTGGCTGACAACATTGCACAGGCCAGTACATGAAGTCCAGGTTCCCCCCTCTTATAACCATTAGATAATTAGACAATAATAATAACCATTATCAGGTTAAAATGAATCTATACAACCAGAAAAAAACTTATACAAACGCAAGTAAACCAACATTGTGGATGGAACCATCACCCATCAGCTGGGTTGTGATGTAGAACTTGATTCTAGGTGGAAATAACGTCATTATATGCTGATGATGACGTCAGTTTGTGAGAAAGATAATTTATGGTTCTGTCGCAACTTCATTTGCCCGCTTAAGTGAATATTTTCTCATTGTAAAGATTCATTTTGAACCAATATTGATACCAAAGCAGATGAATGAGTGTATACACAACTTTAACACCATCTTTTCAGAGGTCAAAATGGAGATGTTTGTTTTGGGCCAAGAAACTTTTCTGACAGAGCATAGTCCATGAAAAAAGACAACAATGGCTGAATGTAAAGATGATACAAAATTGGTTTTGATATTACTACCTGTGGTAATTCCTAAAATTTATATGAGACTTGGTGAAAGTCTAGCAAATATCCCTGGTTTTATGGTACTTGTTTAAAGAACTCTGGTTTTTATAAACACAATCAAAGACTACTTGGATAATAATAATAAGCAACATTCACTTAACAAATCAGACAATTAATTTAAAACAAACTTCATACATTTACAAATTAAAACAAAAAACAATCCGTACATGTCCACTGTACAACAGTCCTTTGTGCAAGCCAACTTACAGTCATTCAAAGACTGATATTTATTTGATATTTATTGTATACTCTTCATAATTTTTTGTGTTTCTTACAAAAAAATGTTTTTGTGCATGTGACTAAACTAGACCGCCCTCCTGAATACGCAATGTAAACGCTCATAAATTTTTGAGTCTGAAGGAAGACAATCACACTAATTCATGGCGGAAAATAAAACAAAATATATAATAATACTTCGTCATGTGAGTGCAAGTAAGTCGTATCTGCAATGGCTGCCCTAAGTTATTTTTATTTTATACTTTGCCGCAAGAATGATAAAAATCCCTCAAAAATTCCCTGTCTTATGTCAGTGGTTCTTGAAATAAGAACCATTTCATGAACCACTGACCCAAGATTGGAGATTAGACAGTGTGCAATCCAAATTTATGACAAATGGCAGCTATTGCAGATACGACTTTCTTGCACTCACATGACGATATATCAATCAACCCCAACACATACATATCCAATACACTTCTAATGTTCTCCTCATACATGATTAACTCCATTGACAAACATAAAATCCAATCTAGTGTAGCACTAATGTTGCACTTTATCACTCAGTGGATTAAAATTTAACAATTTCATTGATTAATTGCTAAAAAGGACAATTTCTGAATCGCATAAACAAGAATTCAAAGTTCTGTATAATACAAAATCATCTATGTGATGTGAAAAAGATGTATCAAACATCTCTTTTACCAGTCCAACTTGTATCGCTTTTGGAACATGATAGATGTATTACCATGCACCATGTATTACCATGCACGGTTGTTTTGAGTGCAAGACTAACTGCAACGCGTTCTACCACATGATGCCCATAGAAGTGACGAGCATATCTGGCAATCAAGCCTGGAAAACTTCAAAAAAAATTTGATTGCATTATTATGGAAATTTTAATAGAACTATTTTCCAAGCATTTTCCCTGGAATTGTCAAACTTTTGCTATAAACAGTTAATATTTACTGAGTGATAAATTTGTTATCCCCTGCTTGTTCTCATGCAATTTGAAAAGCAGTAATGGTTTGGGTTCGTGTCATACTGGGCTTTCAGCCTCGTGTGATGCAAACCTATATAATTAATATTTTCTGGCATTGCATGAACAAAGAGGGGATAACTCGTTATGCGAGTGCTAAAAAGTCGTATCTGCATGGCTGCCCTGAGTTATATCTATTTTATCACTTGTCACAAGAATGTGAAATTCAAAAATTCCACTGTCTTATGTCAGTGGTTCTTGAAATGGTTCTTTATGTGACTGTGTCACCTGAAGAACCATTTCAAGAACCACTGACCCCAAACTGGAGATTATACAGTGCGCAATGCAAATTTATGACAAATGGCAGCTATTGCAGATATGACTTTCTTTCACTCACATGAGAAACTAATAGTGTCGTATACCTAACCACCAGTGTCCAACAACGCCTATCCATAGGATAGATCTAAAGCTTCACCCCACACAGCTCCACAATGGCAAGAGGAACCATGCTAAATATTAAGTGCTTCAAACTTGGTCGAATAATACATCAACACCTTGTTCACAGTTTACATTAAGTGTCTCGTCCAAGTACACTTAAGTTCAAATAATTTGTCATGATTTATGAAAGTGATTTGTCAAAGTGCAATGCATATCCATTCATAGTTTTTAAACACACAAACCCACAGATACTGACAGACTGACATGGGGTGGCTGGGGTTATTTCATGATGATGGTATACGTTTCCCCTTCAGCATCTGAAATTTTGAAACAAATAAGCAAAACAAGAAGGAATTAGTGGACTAATAATTAAATAAATTGCACAGATTTTAGTGCAAAACAAACACTAAATATTTAATTCATCATTCCTAGACTAATTGCATAACGAGAAATAATGCTATCAAAACTAACTGATTTGCAACTCTTTGCAAATGACTTAAGGATACAAACACACTACAGAGTTGTTCATCACAAATCAGCAATGATACACCCATGCATCAACATATTTTTATAGAACAAGGGAGACTTTATCCACTCGAGTGTGATGAAAATGCGCCAATGCATTGGATGCAGAGTTGTTGATTTGTGATGAACAACTGTTGTTTGTTTCAATACCATTCAACAGCAAAAATTTTCCTGAAAATGTATGTTTAGAGAATGAAATTAAATTCTAAATGTTTTCAATATAACAGATATCTATCTTCATAAAATATTTAGCAGAATCTGAAGCAAAATGCTAGTTTTGAACTTTGTTGCTTTGTCAGTTTCAACTGTTCCCATACACCAGGCCTTGCACATACTCAAAGTTCCTTGC
>JXSR01S009369.1:8091-21845 GCA_000969725.1 Ophiothrix spiculata
TCACAAAACGTACGAGTAACGTACTAATAACGTACACTGGATTTGTCATTGAAATACATGTAATATCGATTACCATACAAGTTCGTTATTAGTACGTTATTTGTACGGTACGGTGATGTGTGACACCGCCTTTACAAGCACGTTCAATACGTTATCCATACGGTCTATCCGTTATGTATGCGTTTAATTCGTTATTCATACGGTGGTGGTCCGTTTAGCACACGTTCAATATGTATGTGAGACGTGTGTGCGTTATTAGTACGTTTTGCTCTATTGGGTGATGTCTGACAGAGCTTTTATGCTGACGAAATTCAACACATCCATTTCATCTGTACTTGATACAATCACGTCTTGCATCAATGATAACCGTCTTTGGATGACCGAGAATATGCTCAAATTGAAAATTGAAAAAGGGACTTTTTCATAGCTATATGATTATCAACGCATAAAAAAGTTCCATGCCTCCAGTTTCACGAAGATTCTGAGACCATCTTACCTGCTGATTAATTATATACGAAACCTTAGTGTTATTTTTGACAGTAAAATGACAATAGCCAACAAGATCTGTACTGTAACACGCAGAATAGCTTTACACCTTCGTAACATTGCACGAATCCGTCGATACTTGGACTTTGGAACATGCAACCATGTGGTTTGATCTTTGATTTTTCTTTCTCGATGGGAATGGTCTTCTAGTTCTAGCAGGAAAAAAATTAAACTGAAAGAGAACAGTGATTACAGGCAATTGTTTTATGACGTATTCCGATCGCTTTAAGACAATGCCACTAAAGAGTTAAGTCACAATTTGGTCATAAAAATTAGCGCTTAAGTTTCATGAAACACTGCTACGCAGAACAATTCAGCTTATCTATTTCAAATTTATATTCATCGGCTCAAATTTGAACAAATAGCATTAACGAACTGTATTTAAAAAGGACAAGTATTTGCCACCAAAATGTAGGAACAGGGATTCTAAAAGATTCATATAAGATTCATATAAATTCTAAATGAAATTAAACTTAATATCATGTTCTAAATAAGATTTAAAAAAAACATAACAACAGCTATAAATTATGTTATTACTTTTTTCCCAAGAAATATTACTTTGAACATGTCGTTATAAAATAGGTAAATACAACATCATTAAAAAATTATTTTGTGTTCAATAGCAAGTGCATTCAGGGTATTTATGCAACAGTCTCTTAACAGGTGTGTCAGAGTTTACATTTTGATAAACAAAGCAAGGGTAAAATATACATAAAATCGTAACATTTTCAGCTGTTTCTTCTAAAAAAATAACATTTAAAAACTGCAAATACTGTTTTGTTTTGTGTTATTAATATTTCATTTTTATCTAACAGGGCGCTCTTTTCGAGTAATAAATTAAAATTAATATAAACTGATACATTTAAAAAACAACGTGTTTACATTTTGCATTGCATTATGTTTAGCCTTAATTCTTAGAGTATTTGTAAATGTATTTTAAAATCATTCGAACATATTTTGTTTAATTTTGTTTACAGGGTGTCCCAATAAAAATGCATCACTTTTGTTTTTGATCATATCTCAGAAACCAATAGACAAAAAATAAATTTTCATTATAATAATAATTAATATAGTTCATTCTTTCATCTGTGAATTGTGAGCAAAATCCGTGGGCAAATCTGTACAAAAGACATGTATAATCTCACTTGCTTCTTTTAGCTGCATCACATATGTTTTGCTAGACTTACGACGTTCTGAGTTAAGTTAGGAGTTACGAACATCTCTTACTTACCAAGTAAATGTTGCTTTTGATAAATTTGATAAATTGTAGCAAACATTTTTGCTGGTTGAAAAAATACTGAAATGCACAGACAAGACAGAATTAATCCGTCACTACAAAAGTGCGTCACGTATTGTAACCGTTAATACATAAATTAAGGGTGCATTACAAACGCCATTTCTAGGTTTTAAAAGCTTTTAGAGCTTAGTTTATATCCTAACTTGTTACGTGCACGGCTGATAATATTCAGTCATAATCAAAAGCAAGTGTGTTTAACATTAGTCGAGAGGCATATTTTCTGATTGTGAACGATGCCCTTCATGTATAGAATGTGCGTTTTTCATTTTATTGTTGGTAACCTTAAAGCAACAAAATACCCCGATAAAACATTCTCCTGACAACCGAAACTTACTCGGTAAGTCTGAAATTGTTGCTAAAATGATACAACTATTGGCTTGGGGACATACTTCTATGACAGTACCATTTATTGATTTATATCAGCTATACATTCTTGTCACTTTAAGAAGGAAAGGCCCATGGTTGTACACTCAGCTTGCAATGAAACAGCACTGCCTTTTAACCTTGACATTTTGAGATCTCAAAAGACAAATCATTGAAGATCAATGTTCAAATTTGCTTTGAAATTTTCTTACATGTCAATGCCGCGGAAGTCAGGACCATTAAGCTAATATTTGTCTGCAAAATGCTAAGATCACCGCCGGTGACCGGTGTCTGGTAATCGGAAGGAAGCCGCAACATTAGTATCACATCGGTATGACAGTAGATGTGGCCCAGATCCCTCGACTAACCTTTCCTCTATCCTTCTCGACTGATCAATGTCCTCTCTGTCTAGTAATCCATATCACAAATATAATTGTAGTGCCCAAATCAATTTAGTTACTAAGCAGCGAGGTTCAAACCGACCGTCATGGAGGCGTCCAGATACTTGGATTGTGCCTTGGCTAGATAATTTTGCTCAGTGTGGCCAGTGGAAAATAGATGGCTCTTGGTCAGAGCTAGTATGACACCGGTGAAAACTTCCGTTGTCTGGTCGGTTACCGATCGGTCACCGGTTGGCTGCCGGTTGTTATTTGACCATGACTGAATACATCGTATACAAGTTTCCAAGGTTTTAACTCCGAATTAAATTCTTTCGGCATGCTTCCGGCTAACCCGGCTAACCGATGTCCGGTCGGTATCCGCTGAATGTCTACCTGGTATGACTACGTAACAACATCGTAACCTCGCCCCAAAGCTATGTGGCCAGGGTATTAAGCTCTATGTAACGACATCGTAACCTCGCTCCAAGGCTGTGTGGCCAGGGTATTAAGCTCTACGTAACAACATCGTAACCTCGCCCCAAGGCTATGTGGCCAGGGTATTAAGCGCTACGTAACAACATCGTAACCTCGCCCCAAGGCTGTGTGGCCAGGGTATTAAGCTCTACGTAACAACATCGTAACCTCGCCTCAAGGCTGTGTGTCCAGGGTATTAAGCTCCTATTTGCACACATATATTTCTAATTCTTTTAATATCTTCAAATGAAATAAACTGTACTCTCTTTCTGACGATTCATTTGTTTCATTCAATTTAAATGAAGTACAAAGTAATTGCTACACATAATTTTCTTCTTTTAAGTCTTCATAATGCAAATTCTAAATAAACACACCATTTTCTCAATGGAATCAAATTCCTATTAAATACACTGATTAAACTATATTAGCCCGTATTCCAGAAAGGTGTTTAGCTAAATCAAGGTTTTATTTCTCGTCAACAGCACGACTCATTGAACTGTTCTGCTTGCAAGCTGCCATGATGCATATCATTCCTGGACAGCTGATGCTCAGTTAAACAATGATTTAGCTAAACATCTTTCTGGAATACGGGCCATTGTGTTTGAAAGGTAGACAAATCCGTATTTCCAGTCTGCACTCTTCATATCAGAATGAAGACATTACACGTCTAAAATATATCACGCAGTGCAATTACACGAGGACGACGACACCAGTTGAACCCCTTGTAGTCCTATTTAAAACTTTCGAATTTTTGGTTAGTGATAATACAAAATGCGAATTCTAACATGATTTGCAAATTTCAGCTTATCATACAGCTTTTTATTTCAAAATGGTGCTAAATGGTCTTTGCAAGATACTGGCAGAAGTAGCCCACATTGATTTCACCATCCTTCACTTAAAGTACCTTAGCGTTACATAGACCGATTTAAATTCGTTTGACATACAGGGAAACCGCACTTGTGACTTAGGTTTAGTCTTGTGATAAGTTTGCTTTTTCCACAAAAAATAATGAAATTTCTGTTGAAACCTGTATATGGTCAAAGAGCTTTTTTATATTGTTTCAGTATGATTTGAATTATTTATGATTATATAATCAGGATACTTCTACGAAAATACAACCATTACGTACAAGAAGAGTTTTTACCTACTTACACCTATCAGAATATCACAATTTTTGGCGTACATATTGAATAGAGTCTCTAGTTTATACATTCTTCTTTACTAGTGATTTCACGTCCATTATCAAGGTCAAAATGACGCCTGAAGACTACTTCGAAAAAGTTGACCCTTTTTCGCCGAAACCTCATAATTTCATGATGTTCGAACAATTCGACTGGTTTCAAATTTTGACAGATTGTAGGCGTGATACTTCTTATTGAATTGCAAACTATATTTTATAAATATGTTGTGTTGATTTTGAATGATAATGTAACAAACCCGCGTTGTTTTGCCCGAAAAACCGGACGTGAAATACGACTTTGAGTTCGCCCTGTTTGAGCTGTGAATTGCCTGTTTTAAGTATCTACATTATCTACATTTTGTCTGATATACGCATTCGCATAATTTACTTACAAATTGAGCATTCCAATGAGGCAAAAATGCAATTTTTATGTAAACAAAAGAAAAATACGGCATTTTAATGTTTATGTTTTAGATTTTAGTTCACGATCTCAAAGCTGCCTTGATATCTCAGCGGTAGATAACCCCTGCCATAATCCATGGTTCGAGTCCCCGCAAATGCAGTGGAAACTATTGATCTTTTCATGATTAGAAAATAGTTAGGATTCACATTTTCCTGAGCAGATGGATTCCCTTTACCCTTAAATTGCCAACTGCCTCCTTTGGACGAAGCGTGGGTTTTGTACGGAAAGATAACCCTTTGGGTTTCTTTGGAAATTGAATTTGTACTATAAATGTATCAGTCTGGTCTATCTTGCCCAAACGTGTCTCGATTGTTTGTGGTGTCTTATCACAAATCCACTATTACAATGTTACAACCTTTTCAGCTTAATGTTGTATCTGTGTATCAATCATGGGTGTTGATGATCAGTGTTCTTTTGGGATTTTTTTTTTCACGTTTTACTCAGTACAAAACCTTTAAGCTCGATTTTCTTAGAACTATATTTTTCCGAATTAGCCTGATGCCATTTAGTCAAAAGGACAATAAATTATATTGTTTCTCGTGAGTTACTCGTGAGAATATTTAAAGACAACAATATATATTATTTTGATGCATAAACATTATGATTGGTACTTTTATGTGTCTGGAAGAAAATGTAGGGTCGTTGTTAATAGTAATATGATAGTTAAGATTTCATTTAGCACCCTGTGTCCAGAGACCATACGGCATTTAACAAATATTAAGTAGAGACAAGCAGTTAAAATACACAAAGGCTGTAAAATCGACAGTCGAAAAAAAGAAACAATGAAGCGAGAATAAAAATAGGACGTTTCCCATTTACGACTTCGTGAGTGTAAGCAATGACTGCTTTTTAATCAGATAAAAAAATCCAATATATGGTCACGACTTACGAATGTATCATAACCTACCTCAACCTCTACAACTCTGTTTATAATCGTAGCACTTGTAAGATGTAGCTTCAGGTTATGTGAGACAACAAACTGTTTTTCAATGACTTACTGAGTACAAACAAAACAGTATGTCTTCAAGACTGAATACACAGACTCTGTCCGTTTTTGTAACAGAGCTGCAAGACTTGACCAAGTATTCCTTTAAGGCATGCTTTTCAACATCTTTAGTTACATAGCTTTTATTACACTATCATTTACCACTAAGCTATTTCTGCAATCCACAAAGGTAGAGTTGCGCGTATATCGAATCCCTATGAGACACGATGCATGATTACACGTAAGCAATTAATGCTGATCAAATGGATAGGAGTCGGTATATATGCAAAGCTGTTGCTCTTTGCTCTGAGTTTTGTAATAGAGTTTAAAGCCTAAATACCTGGGGAGAAAACAGGTTTGCCTGCAACGAGAAATTATTTTAATGTGTCCTATCTAGATTGGTGCTATGGACCATATGTAACATCACTAGGGTGGACACAAATTCAGTCTGTTGCATGGGACTCTGAAGGAGGGGGGTAAAAGTTATTGCAGGGTGCACATTTGAAAATTGGTCAAATCTTGTTCAAAACCATTCTAACATGTTCCTCTCATCATAACGAACCAGAAAAAGTATACTTTCCCCCTCCTGCATGGTCCCATGCAACAGATTGATTTTGTGTCCATCCTAGCGATGTTACCTATGGTCCACAGAATCCATATAGATATGACACATTAAAATAATTTCTCGTTGCAGTTTTGCTCCCTAGGTAAAAGAAAGGTTTGAAATATTTGTCCAAAATATAGACGTCACCATGGACTTTGCTTTCAGAGTTCTTTGCCATAAGATGACCGTTAGCTCTGAAGCTCTGTGGATCATTTTCCTGTCATCTTGAAATATGGAATATATCATGCGGAAAATGATGTTTGAATTCAATCATCATTACGTTACGTTACGACTGTCCTTTAATAAAAACGTGTTGTTGCAGAAAAAAGAGTTTTTTCCATTATGCTCTTTCTTATAAAAAATGTAACATTTTCACACTTCCTCGATAATGGAGTTTAAAGGTACATGATCGGTTTTTATTTCAAATTCTACTTTTTAGTTTATATGAAAGATCACCATTAGATGTTTTAATTTTATGTTTCAGTTGAATCGGCCAAGCTGATTTTATTTAATGAGCAAATTTGTATATCTTTACTTCACTAGATAGATAATTTTATGGTTACCAGTCATTTTTACTTATATCTCCGAAGGAGGCAAGTTTCAGCCGAAAATTTCACATCGGCAATGAGACAAATGGAATGAGAATAGTTTGGGATCAACAAATTGTCAAAATGTTTGAATAATAGACCCAATAGGACTGTGCTCCTTAAATTCATTTATTCATAAAAAGAGCACACTTAGAAGTGCTCAAATGCTCTATACAATCACAAATAATTGAATAGTATTCAGATCATATAATTGTACTCATTATTGATATAGAATTGCTCGGAAACGATTTAGCTAAAAGTCGGTTCTCTTTCTTCAAACAGTATTTGCATATGTTTAAGGCTGCTTGTATTTTAAAAGATTACTTTTCAATTTATATCAAGCTTCCTGTGTTAAATAAACTAAGTTTGTATGTCATCAAAATGTCCTAATGAATTTTAAATATTTGACAAATAATGTCAACTTATCTGAGGATTAACACGTTTGATATTTTAACAACTCAAAAAATATTTTCCTTTAACAGCATAATCACTCTCAGACGTCAACGTTTTATTATATATTTATACCTCAAAACACGTCCTCGTCAATCTTGTTTGTTTCATCTTGTGTCATTTGCATTTTTCGTAAGTATGTGGGAGTTTCATTTGCTTTTCAAGTCCTTCTCTTGTTGTATTTGGCTATTCCCATATTTGTCTTTTTCATAACCTATGCATTTAATTTTTTTCTCCTAATTTTCAAATATAGGAAAAATTATCGAATATCATTTCAACATAATTCTTGTTCTTTACAGTCAGAAATAGTAGAAAACCCTGATTACAAGCAATTTCAATGTCCATTATTGGTAACTGTTTGATAACTTATTGTGGTTGCTTTAGGCAACATTTAACCCCGGCAGTTACTTTGAAAACATGATTTCATTGTTTTGTATTACTTGATACCTTAACATGTTATCTTTAATTATAAGTAATAAAATATAATAGAACCCAAGTTTTTTTTTCAGTAATAAAACCTACGTGGCAGTTGCAGGGAAACAAAGGGTCTAGATATGCGTCTTAAAATTTGCGCCGAGATTGAGTTCCTAAAATGTGCGTATTATATGCGTGGCAACAGATGCGTTTTCGGGTGAACGCGCTGTAAATCCCGCAAAATTATCATCGAAATTGAAAAGAAAGAACTAGTAATTGAACATTAATGTTTTGGTTATTTTCAATATTCAACCAATATATATGTATATATTTTCAAAAGTAAGTCTTGAAAATTGCATCTGAAAATAATGAGACCAACACTAATCTTTAACGATACTAACCGTTATTGTATGTCCGATATCACATTTTCATAATTCGAAACTTATCTTGTTTAGGTTTAAAATGTCCATTTGTACATAAAACATGCGATTACTCTTTTAGTTATTTCAAAATCAATCAAAGGATCTATATTTTGGCGAAATATGCATTACTTATTACTCTACATAGTTCGGAAATAGAACATTATGGCCTTGTTATTTTAGCCATAATTAAAGTCTCTGCATAGAAAAACGTCTTCGATATTCATTTTATGGTAATGTAATAGAAAGCTCTTCAAATTGAACAAATATTCTTGTTGTGTGAATAACTATTTTTCATATAAGTCATTATTATACTTCGAAATGAGTAGGACCCAAAAGAGAAGACAAACCCACTTTTTTCTTCTCATATCCCTATCTTTAACTTACCTCTGAGATAACCTACATTTTTCCATATTCAAACAGCCTCGAATAGTGGTTACCTCAGGTAATGTCTGTAAACCAAGCCTGGTTAGTATTTGTATTTAAATCTGGTGATTTTAAATGTAAATCGAAGCTTTCGAACGTCTTGTCGTAAGCTCTAAGGAGTTTTATATGTCCTCAGTGTCAGCGATAGATACATTTTACTAAAAGTCAGACATATGCTATTGCTTTTACACCTCTTTTTTTGTTTTAGAGTGTTATTGTAGAATTGAGTCTGTTGAATTGATTTAATTGTACACACATATTTAAACAAAATGAAGATATAAAAGTTAGAATGTGGTCCCATATTCACGTTACCTGGGTTTTAGATTTGCGATAACGTATCTTTCTTTTATCATGTTTATTGGTCCACTCAGTACATTTGAAGAAACTTGACTAAGCACATCAAAACTGTCATTAATTTTTCAACATTTGTTTCTTTTAGACACATGTACTTTTATGGTTTTTAATACAAAAAACCCCGTCTTGGGTGTTTGAACCAGAATGCCCTTTCAGAAATTGGGAATAGTACACACGACAATATTATTATGTATCTTTGGAAAGGAATTGCGGATGAAAAATAATTAGTTTCTTCAAAACCTGACGTTGGCAATGTTGTCAACATCTTGATACATTGCTGAAAACAATAAATATCATAGATATTATCATTACAACATGCTTTGAAATGCTATCTGAAAAATGAATAAAACCGACATGTACATTCTTACTTTAGCTTGGCTGCTTTGTTAGATGTATTGCTTGCCTAGTTATTCTTAATCTTCAAATGAAAAACTAATGCATTTCCGACTTGCATTTGTTTCATTCAATTCCAAACTAATCACAAAATAATTGCTGCGCATAGTTTTACTACTTTTAAGCCTTCACACTGCAAATCTTAGATCAATACATTTTCCCTGAAGTAATCAACTTTCTTTACCAATGTAGAACCAGGGACTTTTAATTGCATTAAAAATATGTATAACTAAGCATCACCCTGCTAAGAAAACACTGACACAAGGCAATTTTATTTAAAAGGCATAAGACAAAAAAGGTATTTCCTGTCTGTGCTCTTAAGCATTGAAGACAGTGAAGATATAAAGCCCGTGTACCAAAGGGGATAACGTGTTTGATTTGTTTTGTCTGTTTGTACCGGCAATATTGATATAATGTTGAATCCTTTCAAAAGAAATGCAGTGCATATTACAAGTATATAAATCTGGAAATTTTACTATTTTGCTGCAAGATATTTAGAGAGATGTAAAAAGCGAAAATATGTGGTTACGTGATATTTCTAGCAAACGTGTTCTCTTTTAATTGCTGGCCAAATATATAAGTGATATCTTTATGCTGATGTCACAATACATTTTAACGCGCAATGTAAAATAATTAATTTTAATTGAAACTCTCTCAAATATCAAATACTATTTTTATGAATAAATGCGATGTTCGAACTTCAATACATGACCATGCACAACATAATTTCTTATTATTTTCTGCGCGGATATTTCAACTTCTATTATTGCCCACAAGGGATTTATATTGTTACTGTTATATTTGAATATCCAAGTTTTATAGACGTTGTATTTTGTTTAACACAAGCACTAATTGAAAGCTTC
Organism: Ophiothrix spiculata; assembly: GCA_000969725.1. Lineage (NCBI taxonomy): Eukaryota > Metazoa > Echinodermata > Ophiuroidea > Amphilepidida > Ophiotrichidae > Ophiothrix > Ophiothrix spiculata. Next base: position 18,290 of record JXSR01S009369.1, read on the forward strand.
AACCTACCAACCCATTCAATGCTTGAGAGTCTCTTTGTCCATTCTACCTTGCTTCCACTTCAACTAAATGTATCGAATAATATTTCCAAAAATGTATACAGCTTGGCTTGTTAACGCAAATGGAGAGAGTAAGTTAAATATTTTCTTTGTTAATAGTCATGTTTAACACCGCTTTCTGGTCTCATGCGGTATATTTTGCTTTTTAATCGTTTGGCCACTTCGCCTTGCTGATTTCTAGATAACTCACAAAACGGGGAGTTGTAAAGGTAGTTACCTAAAGGGCTAGAGATACTTCGGTTTTTTTTTCTTTAGTCATTTTCATTCAGAATTTGTCTCTAGCCCTTAACCCGTCCCTGTGTATCCTTTCCATTAACATTTAAGCAAAACAGAAAATATAGAATAAGCACCGATGAATTCATTGTTGAAACTATAAAGACAAGTTAAACTCTTCGTAGCTTAACGATAAGACGTTCTGAATTCTTGATTTACATTTTGAAAGTTTACGCTGTTTAAATTTGGAAGAAATGTAAGTCATCTCACGGGTAAAAGATATGGAATAAATGGGTTTAATGCCGAGTTAGTCTTTATTTTGAGATCTTTTTCATTTCACAGTGTGTAAAAGCAAACCACAATATTGACGGAGACGTTTTCTAATAGACTCAATAAACTCAATATTTTATGAGATAATTATTAAGTGTACAATTCATAAGCTGTGACTTTCGTAGTCATGGCACCGGCGGACATTTTGATTTTTTAGGAATTATTGAAAGCGCAGTTTTCTTTTTCGGTACATATATTTGAAAATACTGTTATCAATAATTTCTATGGAAAGAAAAAAGGTCTATCGTGCAGAATATAACAAGGACGCGAAATTTCGACCTAAATTACGCAAGTCGACGTTTTCAAAAAACTCCTCTTCATGGAAATTTAGAACTGCATAATATAGAAATGTTCATCTAGTTTATATTTTCGGGGGAAAAAACCCCGTCATATAAGCAAATTTTGTGTAAAATGCCGCAAATGGCAGTTTCGGTAAAAAAACAACAACATTGAATTTGATTTGATTCATTAAAAAAAGAAAAATAAAAGATGTAAGTACGACGTTTAGATTTATTTATAACAACATTTAAAAAAGAAGCCATTAATGGGCACTTTTTGGTTCTAAATAGTTTGTGACGTCGTGATTACACAATGTTTTTACCGATTTACAGCATTTATTTATCAATGGAAAGAAGATACCCTACCCTATACTAAAATACCAAACAATTACACTTTCATTTTGAAAATCTCAGGGCCCTCAAGAAATAATGTAACAGAAATAGGCCCGGAAAGACGAAGGTTAAATCACACAGATTTCAGGTTTTATAAGTCAAAGCACTACGAAGAGTTTGATTAATTTAATGTATCCAACAAAAATTGTCATTACAATTTAATTCTGAAATCACTGTTTTATCTCGCGCCTTATCGAATGCGAACAAGAAGAAAACAAATTAGATTCAAAATGCAAGATTGGTAAAATAACAGAACATGTAAACATCTTCTCGTTTCTGCAGACGCCTAGAAATTGATTAAAATGAGACGAGCACTGATTAAAGGATGACAAAGCAATTAAAGACAAGAAAACAACACGTTATAATAACCACAGCATATGGTAATAGCTAATCTTGGTTTGTCGCATTCTCCTTGGTTCAAATTTTGTACATTTCGTCTCAGATAAAATTGTCAACAATAATTGATAAATCAGTCCGTTAAAATCGATGTTTATACCAAACTCATATTATATAAAGTTTTATGAACTTAATATACCTTAAATACTAGTAAGTAATATATCTAACACCAGTTTCATTATATTTTCGACGAACACTATAGGCCAAACACCGCTTTAGACCAGACACCGTTATAGTTCATTACAACAGTAACTCCTTTTCAAAATAGTGCGTCCCCAAGTCATGATACAAAATAACATAGAATAATCAAAACCTTTATTTACATGGACAATATAAAACATTGAGAAGTCTCAAGTCTCCGCTAAAGTCACATTTTGTTAAGGCATTTGCCAGCAGCGACCTATAATCCACACTGATAGGACACCATATCCAAGTGCGGTTATGTCAATATTTAATCAACCTTCTTCGACCAATTCATACATATTTTCTTTCCAAACAAAGATCACATTATTTTGTTAGCATCTTTATTATACATATATACGTTTTTAAGGTATTTAATCAGCCGATATTCAATATCAAGAAACCTATCTTGAAAGATAAAAACAAATGAGGAATTATGTAAAGTAAAAACACTTGGGTCATCGGTAAAGAATCACTAATGACTACGTTCCTCAAAAAAATGTTTTCTCAACGTGCACCAGTTGGATAGTTAACGAGCTGTATAGGACCACTGTTGTTGGAATTGGAAGGGGTATAATTGGTGAATGTTTTGTTCTTATTATAGATATGGATCTAAAGGGACTTTATTACAAGTGATAAAATAGTATGTGGTAGATTTGTCTGTGCTCATAACGAAATAAGATATAATCGTTCGCCCTGCACGCCGATAAATGGTAATGTGCTTCTAAAATAGCAGATGCGCCATAGAATTTTACATTACGGTTTTTGGCGTACTTGAAAACCTGAAATAGAAAATATTGTTAACTTTCAAGAACATGACAACAACGAGGATATTTAAATACAATTTGATGGCACATCTGCGTCTTGCATGATATGCCGTGTATATATTACGCAGCGGTGCAGCCAACCAAGAGTATAAATCATGTGTTCAATGAAAATTACGTGAAAAGGGTGCGAATGTCTATCTACTATGTGAAATGGCTATATTATGCACTCATAAGCAACTGCTACTCCGGGAAACCCCTTAAATCCGCGTATTCCCTTTATTTCGTTTACCCATGAGATGACCTACATTTCTGCCATATCTAAACATGGCTTAAATAGTGTTTACCTCAAGGATTCATCTTTAACGAAAGGCTGGTTAGTTTTTGTATGTAAATCCTAATATATTATGTGATTTGAAAATGTAGACCGATGCATACAAAACGACTTGTTGTAAAGATATAAGGACTCTGGTTTGTCCTGAGTTTCAGAGATGAGCTTAGATGTCAATAAAACAGATACACAAATACGGGTTAGGTGACCGTCGTTACTTAAAACTTACAACTATTTTTGTACTGCTATTATTAAGTAGAAACCGTCCAGACGATTGGATAGTACTTACCATATTTGCTAGCCAGGTCTTGATATTTGTGATGACTAATCCCGAAAGGGGCAGATGATATCAATTTTGATTTTATCATTTCATCTGTTACAGCATTTTGTAAGCTGTAAAATGACACCTTACTTGTTGAAATTGATCAAGGCGATCAAATTTTACAACAGAAAATCTGTCGGAAATTCTTTTTATTTTCGTTATTTTTTGCTGCCTATTTTCACCAGTTTCTTGAAAAGTGTTCTGTCGCAAAGTCCCCCTTTTCGGGGTGAGTCATCACATTTTCCCAACATTCATAATGCGGTAATATAAATACTATAACCCGAAAATACAA
>JXSR01S009369.1:90734-104023 GCA_000969725.1 Ophiothrix spiculata
AACCCAGTTTTCTCTCGACGTGTCCCTACCCATAAAAGAGCGTAACTTTACAGCTCAGCATACGAGAAAGTATTTATTAATTTTATGGCCAATTTGTATTTATCAGTTTAGACTAAATAGCTGAACCCATCAATTCTATTTCGTTTTATGTTAAGCTGAATATTAGACAAATTCCAATTTTGAATTATTTTATTGGTCATTTAATCATAACTGCTTACACGAAGTAGGACGAAAGTAAAGCAAGGACAATTTTTGTATTTTCTTCAGGTCTTTGCAACATCTATTCAGATAAAATGTAATGCATGCTCTGTAAATAAGTAAGTCCTAATATGCTAGTATCAACGTTTGATGTACAGACAAAAGACACAATAGTACGTGGTTAAGCATATCATTGAATTCTAACGGATTTTTTCCCAGTACACAAAAGAATAATTGAAATGAGTTAACTACAAGTGGTCAAATAACCAGGACCAAGTTGTTTCCAAACTTGACAAAATTATGTGCACTTAATCTAAAAGCCTTCTGTTGACTATACTGCATGTTTACTCCTGAACCGCGTGAATGTTTATTAAACCAAATACCACCATGATGGTTGCATGGAACACATTTTCAATCTGAACATTTGACATAATTACAATGGCGGCTGAATTTAATTTAAAGCGGAAGCAATATGTTTTTTTGAAATTCAACCCTAATTCAATTTTCACATGTTACATTATTCAGGAAAAGTATTTTGTGAGTTGCAAGAACCAATCCAAGCCTAATCACTAACTTGTTTTCATCTTTCGGTATTCAATCACCTTTATTGCTCATTTGTAGTATGGGTTAAGGGGCCTGATATTTCGACTTTACCAAAGTTTTAATCATATGCGTAATGACAAAACAGACAACAAGCACAACATACATTCAAGTAAGAAACAAAGGATATGTAAATGAGATAAACACTCAAGTGTGATGAAAACAAAAAGACAATAGCATCAAAGTAAAAACAACAAACAATAAATAGTATGAAGAACAAAACATATATCTGTGGAGGTGATTTGATGGATTAGCAAATGATTGAAACACATAAAGAACAAAAGAGAGGAAATCCTGTGAAGATTATTGTTGGATTGGGATAAAACATGATGTAGTATAATTAGTTGAATGAGAGAGTAAGAAGAAATATGTATGTTCAGCATGACACCTCAGATATAGTTGTCGACACCTCAAAGTTGTTGGTTTTTTTGTGTCTCTTTTCCACAGGGACACTAATATCTTTTTTTCATAAATTATTCATTTCAGTGTCCTGTGCTTTTATTTTCATGCATTCAGACACTTGATTTTTAAAGATTTTTTTAAAAACAAATGGAATAAGTATATAATACGCTTAAACGTTTTATACAAATTTCTTACTTATGCACATTGTATACAAATTTCTTAATGATACACATATTACAGTAAGCCTTTCAAAATTTTCTGAAACGAATAGAATACATTGCCTATATTAGAATCAAAAAAATCAAAAAAAACAATAGGAATTTCTACTCAAATGTCAGCTTAATAATGGATAGAATAGTAGGGCAGTTCTTGTGTGCGTGTCAGGATTATCGGACTCTAAAATTGTGTATATTTTTTTTTCTTGCAGTAAAATGGCCAAGTCAACGTTGGTTCTGATTCCATTATTTGGTGTGTATTACATCATCAGTGTTGGAATGCATGCGTCAAATAATGAAACTGTTGTGAAAATCCGAATGTACTTTGAGCTGACTCTTTCCCCTATTCAGGTAAGTGAATAAAACACTCTACGTCATAAGTTCCTCCCTATAGGTTCCTACCCATGATTTTTACACGCCTGCAAATTTATAAAATTAACGTTTTTCACTTCATAGCCTTGCTCCAAGGCGTCAGGCTGTGGACCTATATCCCATCGATATGAAGCCAGAATGTATCAAATTTTCCAACAAGCGATACCGATTTGCTAAGAGCAGATGATTTTAACCTCTAAATTCAATTCTGGCTAATTCCTGAACGATGCACCAAAGGTATAACCATAACCACTATACGCCGGGGAAGTAGTGACGTCACATTTATGATAATTAGCCCAACACGTGCGATCTGGTTCCAAACAAATGATAATGTTCACTGATCATACGTATAAACAGATAGGCGTACGTAAAAATAAAAATCAGGCTGATTTTTCTCGGTTGGAAAACGAAAATAACGGCAGGGGTCCGGTCCTGGATAGTGATCCCAACCTTCAGCATAACAGGTCGGCTTGTTTTCCCTTATTTTTGTTTTAGAAGAAAGTTATGATATCAAATAGGAGTCTGACTTTTTCCCCCATAGACTTAACGTGTGGTAAAACTGTCCACTTCGTTTGTTTGGAACCAAAACGCACGTGTTGGGTGATTTACATAAATTATGACGTCACTACTTCCCCGGCGTATGAATACACACCATGAGTAGCCGGGATCGATAGCTTTACAATTCACTTCATAGCCTTGCTCCAAGGCGTCAGGCTGTGGACCTACTTCCATATTCCTGTCAAAATCTACATGATCTGTGTATAAGCATTACTTTAATAATTCCTGCTCCCAATGTTCATGGCACAGCCTGGTGGCATACCTCCCTCTGATGTTGGTTTGCTAGGGACGCCTTGTGAAATTCCTAAGTGGATCACTCGTCAGCTCTATTCTCTCCAAGTTAAAATGTTGAAATTTGCCTCCAGAAAAGAGGCAGCCAATAGAAACAGTCTGACTGTGGGTGGTTTTAAATTTAAAACATAACAGGTAGGTTGCCTAGTTATAAATTTATCTTAGAACAATTAGTTTTCTTGATATTTTACCAAACATGGGTTCCTAATATTAAATCATCTTTTGCCTGCAAATAAATGATAAATATGTGAGTATTTATGGTTAAACTTTCTTTACCAGTTTATTGTTTTTATTCACTGAAACAACCATGACATAGTGGATCAGTCCAAAACACTTTCTTGAATTGCTCAAAACAGTGACCAAAGCTCTGAGCCCCTGTGGTGTTATTACATCATCCTGTTATCAAATTTACAAGTCTCAGTTACCTGGCCTGGTTTGAATCTGACTAAATACAACTGTGATAAACATGATATAGATTCAATGGCTTTGGGCTATCTCAGGCCAAGGTAAAACTGCAGTGGGTCTAATAAACTTGACCGAACTTGTCTGTTTGTGCACAGATTTGTGGAATTTGCCTGGACAGTCACTGTTTCTGGATGGTTATCATGTAAAAATATTTACATTCTGAAAGACTTTTTATTGAACATTTTGTTTTTCAATTTCCATTGGATTTTTGCTATGATGTTTTTCATTCTTCTTCAGAAATATTAGGGGTTTGGTATCTAGACCCACAATCAGGAAAACATTTTTGTTTCAGAAGTGTAAGACTTTCAAACAGTAAACATATTGGAGGGAACATTAATTTCCAATTTGTTGACTTTAATGATTTCATTGCCTTGAAAAGTATGGGTTGAGGTGGGATTGGGTGATGGTAGTTATTTTTGTGGATTTTCTTGTACCTTTTGAGGAGGACCTTCTTTGACATTGTCAAATTTGCGAGAGATTATGCCCAGGTTGCCCATACGGTTTAACTCCCCTGGCTACAGACTTGCCTTGGTGTAAGTTAGGCCTACTGTTTAATCATGGAGAGTGGGAATTTACCTTTCAGAGAAAACTGTTCAAGCTTGAGAATAAAGAACAACTGAGACTTGGAGCAAGTCTATTCACTTCACAGCGCAGGGTATTCAATTCAACGTGACGGCACACGATAGCATTATTGACCCGTTGAATACCGTATAACAGTAACCTCTAGCCCTGCACTCATTTGATACTGATAATAGTTCTCTGCCTGTAATTGATCAATTCGCAAGAATTATATAAATTCAGAGGTATTTCTTATTGACCATTCTCTACGAATCGGTGTCGCATGTTAAAGAACTTGATACATTCTGACTACAAATCGATGAGACTTGGTTGGTGTGCCAACAATTATGAGGAAAACATTAATATACGTCATCTGCAGGCATGTAGAAATCATGGGTAGGAACTTATGACGCGGAGTTTATGTAGATCACCCTGTAGTCCGTGGCGGCGGAAACCTAAAAAAATAATACTTGAACGGCAGTGTTTTAATGTTATTGAAGGGGAGCTAATGAGGAGAGAGGCACCCAAGAAGTTAGAAGAAAATGTAATATTTCAAGCTGATTCTAACGATTTGGTGCACACTTATAAGGGGGTCGCTGTGTCTCCTAGTTTCTTCGGCCTATGTATAGGGGAGGGTGGGGCGAATTGGCCCCCCTTTTGTTCAAACGGCTCTGAATTGGAGAGGTTAAGGTCTAGAAGATTTTCCTATTAACACAAGATAGATATGTACCCTAGCTAGGTTTTAAGTAAATACTAAGACTCTGCGGCTTATCGTATTTAAATAATTTTAAAAATAAAATAAACGTCAAAAGGGCCAACTCGCCCGGGCGAGTTGGCCCACCCAGTGGGGTGAGTTGGCCCCATTTACAAAAACAAAAAACACTAATTTTACTGTGAAACATTTCATGCATACGTTTATATTAAGTGAAGCAGGAGAGTGTTATGCATAAAAATATCTCCTTTATGGATGAATTACCATAATAAATTCATACGAGGTCGATCTTTTAAAAAGATACACTGTAGCCTGTCATGTTATCTGCAGCTTTTAAGAAAATTGTACATTAGAATATAGAAAGATAAATGTCTTGCGATTGATTTATGTAGTTGACTGAAAATTAGTTGCTTTGGATGGAACAACGGCTTTAAAATTAATGCAATCGTATTATAAAAAATTGTTTATACGGATATTTTGCTCCAAAAAGACTCGTATGTTTGAAGTTCCAAATGCTTAACCTGCTGTGAACACGCAATATAATGCAATATAGGCCTACATGATCCTATCAGTTTCATTAAAGACTCCATGCGTCTTATTATACGTATATATCTATCTGTTTAGAATTGAAATCATGTTAAAACGTCATAAATGTCATTATGAAAGAGTCTTAGTATAAGTTAGCACTCCATCTTGGGTAAGTTCGCCACAGAGCCAACTCACTAACGACCCCGTGTAGTAGGGGGCCAACTCGCCCCGTAGTCAAAGTTTAACTTAACCTCGTGGTATACCAACAAAACAAAGGATAAATGGGATTTGATCCCATGGCATGTTATACAAGTACCATACATCGTAATCAATAATAATAACTTGAACCAGCGAAGTAATATCTTGACACTAGTACAAAATTACGTTTGCTAAAAAAGTTTACTTAAGCAACTCAAAAACTCATTTTACCGATAACTCACACAAAGAGATGAGCTGGGTTTTGTAAATTTTATGGTAAATTTGATGCATTATATATGACCAAAAATCGCCAGTGACATAATTCTCCCTAGGTCACGTGAGCAGAAACACGTGGTGGGCCAATTCGCCCCGAGGGCCAACTCACCCAACCTTCCCCTAAAGTCGACAAAATCCTCTCATTATTATTATTGTAGGGTCCCAGAGTCAGGTAATGTAACAATATACTTTTAAGGGGGTTGTGATATATGGGTCCTCAGATCAACTCATTCAAAATGCGGCATCATTTCAATATATTACATTTATGTTTTTGACGTCTTTGGTACGGAACTTTCAGGCATAATCTGATTGAAATGACAAGCACGCACTCAGTGCGCCAAGGTCATGCAAATCGACAAAACAACACTTTTTAATATTCTTGGTGGGTACATATAAAAAATGAAATGAAATTTGTAGTCTCATTGGTACGTCAAGATCACATAAGGTTTACCTGAATCAGGGGTGGAAGCAATTGAATTTGGAGAAAGCCATTGACTTACATGTAAAATTTTTAAAATGCTGATTACTTCAAGTTTAGAGTGTTTTGATGGTTTTTTTTTCATTAATGGACGACAAGACTTATGTTATGTTTTTTTTATCCCATTTCTATTGCAGGGTTTTCTTGTTGCTCTTCTCTATTGCTTTATGAATGCAGAGGTTCGGGCAGAAATTAAACGCAAGTGGCGGGTTCGACAACTGAATCGAAATCTCAGCACTCACAGATCTTACAGAAATGGGAACTCTTCCACATTTTCAGGAGGTGGGCCATACAATGATATCCGTGAACCCTTACGACCTGCCAAGAGGCCGTCAACGTCAAGTAGCCCAACTCAAAAAACTCCAAGCACTGTAAAAGAGAGATTTCTTGCCTTAAAACGTAATGCCTTCGGAGCATCCGACAGTAATGGACATGTTCAACTAGGAAATGGATCTGTTGCGCGACGTATGCCAAAGTTTTCTGCGACAGTTGATGCAGAAGGGTCATCGCAAAATTCACGCCAAGTGTCCCCTACAACAGCAGCAGTGTCTTCATCAGAACAATTATATCCAAAAATTGAAACACATGATGAAGCGCATAGTGACAGTGAAACAGCCAAGACTCTCGCAATTCAATCCCATACTGCACCTCTTGTAAGGACAATGAGCGAGGTCAACAGGATTCATGATTCGCATGCCGAATTGAACAAGGACGAATCCAGCTGTGCCCTTTTAGCCAAAGATCAAAAGGAACTACCTATAACATCGTCTGCTTCGACATCAGGCAAATATGATTGTCTGGACGATGGTGCTACTAGTTCAACTGGCATTGTTTGTGATAAAACTGAATCAAAAATTAGCGGCGGAGAATCACCACCCGCGTACAACGAATTATTTCCTGATAAAGCCAAATCGAAGACGTCATTAACGAATATTGAAACTCAAGTGTGATGTTGTCATTATTTGTTTTTGTTTATGAAGCGCTACAACAATGTTTATGTCTATTTACACTTAAGAGCATAAGGTGCTTTGAAGAGCATAATGGGATTTCATTTGGACCTATAATTTGGCAAGAGCTTTCCTGAAAATTAGGTACAGGGATGGAAGAAGATAGCATGTGTTTCTCATCATACATTGCCTTGAATTGGTTGTACATGACATTTTGTGAATAGTTAATGATTAAACATATTCATAATGCAAAATTACGACAACAATTTCATCTCTAATGGTTATAAATTGACTTCCTCTCCCGCAGGAAGCAAAGATTGCTTGGAAGCACACAATATGTTCTCCTTGGATAGATTAACATTAAGTGCATAAGGGGGGGGGGGACGCAACATAACCCAATAAAGCTGTTTTATGTAATTGTCAACGTAGGGGTTACGCATGTTTTGGTGGCAGAACTTCTTTTTCAATGGATTTTCTTGATACATTTAAGTTAATACATTGTAAGAAATGTCCGTAATCTAAGGTTATCTGTAATATCAACTGGTAAGGTAATGCTGCGTTTCAACGTCAAGAATCACTTCAATTAGAGTTGAAATTAGAATGATGACGTAACAATTGTGCCTATTGATTTGATTTTACGGTTGAAATAGATTACGGGCAACGTAAAATTACAACAATTTCTTACAATATAAGAGCAAAACATAAATACATTGTTGAAATGATATACTAGTACTAATATAATAATAATGCTCAGTTACATTTCGAGGGACAATGCACATTTGCAATTGCGACATAATAGTGTTATTATTGAGGAATTGCACTTACTGATTTTAAGAACGTACAATCACTCTTTAGGCAATTACAAAACGAAATCTTAGATCTATGAAGGCCCGTCTCCTTGCGCACTTAAGCATACTGGTATGCGCACTTTTTTAGTATTTTTGTTAGTTACAGTAGAAGCGCAATACAACACACGATTTATTTTTTGTCTAAAGCTGAATTCATACTCGACGCACCGAGCATGTGCAGTAAAAGATTTGAGGAGTTCCGATCAATCGATATCAAAACGCAACACCACTTGCGGCAACGCAAATCGAGTGGAGAAAAGCTGAACTTTCCATTGCGTTTTCATGTCATCGGCTGCCGCAGTCCGTTTGCGTTTTTAGTGTGAATTCATTTTCGGTGTCGTTTGCGGTGAAAATTATCGGAAACGCAACGCATTGCGTTTTGAGTATGAATTCTGCTTTAATCTGAGTAAATTTCACGGGGCTCACAGCTGCAATTTGACTTATCCCTCAAAAAGCATTAAAGCGCCAAAGAAGTGTCATGTTATCACCATAAGCTCTGTGCATAGTTTGGACTGGGTGGTAAACCGGACTATAATAGAGGCCTCGTCTCCATTGCATGTACCCTTGTTTCGTTTTCCATTGTTCGTAATTACATGGCGCTACACAGACAATACATTCATCGTGGTTCGTGACGGCAGATGTTTCCTATGACCTGCCAGCACCAATAATGAACATGTTGATTGTCAGTGTTGCCATGTCGTAGGAATCATCTGCCAACACCAGGTCGGTGATATGATCATGCCAGGATCATGCTCTAAGCAGAACAAAGTTTATTGTCAGTGTATGTAGCGGTGCACAATTACGAACAATGAACATGTATCATTCATCTGGGTTGGTAAATAATATTATAAATTGAATCGAGACAACCAGAAGTATAAAACTAACGAGCAACCGACGTTGCGGGTGATACCATCACCCTTTAGCTAGGTCATGATGTTGTAGATCTTGAAGCTAGTTGTTTCAGCTAGATACGTCAACATCATCAACGTCATAGGATGTTGAGAAGACGCCATGAAAGAGTGAAAGAGGCGTTAAGGAAGCCATCCGGGTGAGGGTGGAAGAACCGGCCCTTAATCGCTCAGGAGGGGTCAGGCACAATTTATCTCACGCATGGGACAGATCAATAAGAACTTTACCTCGCAAGATGACGTGTTCTCAACATCCTAGGACGTCATCTAGCTGAAACAACTAGCTACAAGGTCTAAAACATCATAACCTAGCTAAACGTCAAGGCCTAAACCAGTAAACAGCAAATTTATGACGATAGAATATTTTGTGCCAACATTTGAAGTCATTGTTGCACTACTTAGAGATGTTTCTTCTATCGCACTATAAGGTATTTGTGATAATAATATATTGTTTCATGGAAGCGAATGCAGGTTTTTATTTTTATTTTTATTTTATTTTTTATTATTTATTTGTACTGACTTACTTAGATGGGTCGGTCCCATGCCTAGAAGGGGCCGGGCACAAATATCAGTTACTCCCCGTTGGTATAAAACAAGGGCGACAAAAGTAAGTAAGTATTCTTGACCCATTGATTAACATCATCCAGCAACGACGCATTCATCAAGTACAGAAATCGCTAATATTGAGGTTTTTACAACACAAAACACTTTCAAGTGTTTGTAATAAATGTTGCAAACTTTTAGCGTGAAAATGAATTGTTGGTAACGCCATTGGTAACGTCATCAACTATATACACCGAAGTATTAGAATTTAGTATGTATTTTAAGGAATGTGGTTGGAAAGTCGTAGAACAGTCGCGATCATTTGCTTTCGTTATCTGATCGTTACATGCACCGATCAATAATATATAGAATTGGTATAGTGTGTGTTATATCTGTCAAAAATAAATGGAAAAACTGTAAACTGTAAAAAACAGTTATTTTCATCTATTGATAGAAAAAATGAATTGAACATTGGCATTGAATGGGAAAACTTTGACAAAAAGGAACAACACTGTACCTGACTCCTACTTTCGTTCTAATTAACCCTGAAATCTGTAATTATTGCTTATAAGGCTGTATGTATACTCAATATATTAACAACACTGTGTTTCAATGTTAACTTCAAAAAGACTTATCTAAGCCATTATACATTTCAATATTAAAATATCGGGACGATATTTTACTACTTTAAATGTTCCGAGATTACGTAAATTTGAAGTCAAAATAAGCCAATTTTAGCACAAATATCAAGGTTTTATATCGATTTTTGGTCGAAAATAGCAAAATTTTCGCGTGCTACGCGCGCATTACAAACGAATTAAAGGTTACGGTAAATGTGTTTGACCCCCTTGGCTTACATGCCTTCGTACGGCCCTGTGACTTGTCATGGCCACCCTATGTGTCCTATACAGACATAACTGGTAAATAGACAAACCATTTCGTATGTTACCTAGTACCCAGTACGATCTTTGACATGAGTAAAGAACAACGGACTTAAAAAAGAATGTGCACACTTATCACAAAAAGTTTGTCTCGTGTTTTTTTAATCATTTGTATGTGCCAAGGGCGAACAGTTCTTAACATTTTCAAAATTAACATTTCGTATACTGCAGCTTCCTTTTTGTGTGTGTAAAATCATATTTGCAAACAACTTTAGTATAACATTCACATGACATCATTCAATTATGTTAAATAAGAAATGTTTGAAAAATATTTTGAAGTATTATTCTAATGTCAATGTTTTCGCAACTTTACATTTGTTCACATTTTAACAGCATTTTGGCCAAATTTTTTCGAATACATGTGTTTGCTGGGTATACAACGTACAAAAGACAAAAATGCATTCTTTCAGGTATTATTTTTTTCATTTATTTTAAACTAATGACTAGTGTTTTTTTTTTAATTATTATTTTCTGACTTGACGAAGCTTCGAACTTTAGACAATTCGGACAGACGACGTTTCGGACTGACGAGGATTTGGATAGTTTTCATTATTGGACTGAAATGTTTTGCACTATAAATGTACTGGTAGTGGTTGAAAAAGCACACGATTGAATGGAGCTGAATGGTTTCAGCTTGAAGCTGAGATTCAATTTTGTTACCGGGGGGTGGCACTCAAATATGAAAGTGACGTACCTGCTCCTACCGGTAGATACTTCATTTACCCATTACTTGGCAGGAGAACGTTGATTTTTCACACCGCTGAGCTACACACACGTTGACGCATAGCTCATATTCAAGCAGGCATGACTTTAAGTGGGCTTGATAGTTTTGTTTTGATACTGAAATAAAGTGTTTCTAGATACGTTTTCACTTTCGTTTTCAGATGTTTTTCTGAGTTCCGCGCAATATGATAGACCATTTTTTATTTCAGAATATGTTATCAGGAAGATGATTTTGTCCATGCACAGCCACTTATTTGATCTGTGGTTGCAGAGTTATTGATTTTACAAAGGTTTGCCAATTTTTTTGGAAGTGAAGAAAAAAGAATTTCAGAGGAGTACAAGTTATGTAGACATCCATGCACACTCAAGAATTTTTTTAAATATATCTGTTAAATCAAATGTAAATAAACAACAAGCGGCAAAAATAATGACTGTTTGGGTGTAATTTCTGCGCCTGTTCTTCCGCCTAAAGCAATTTTGATCAGCTCTTTATCATGCGGAACTAATCATCTTTAAACATCCCGCGCATGTGTGGGCGCAAAAAGCAGCAAAATAACACCTGTTGTGTGTGTAATATACATTCAGACAATTAAAATTTGACCAAATTACTCTGTGTATTGACAAGAGGTGTAACTGGATTGGTGCCGTGACCTTGCTTGGCGAAAATAAAGAAACTAAAAGATTTATCCCCTATCCTGCGGTCTCCAAAATTAGTTAAATTAATTATACAAAAAACTTCATAACTTTGCAACGGAAGGTCGGATTTGAAAAATTCAAACGGGTTTGGATTCTTTAGATCACCTGCTTTTATTTAAAATTCATTTGGAGCAATTTGATTCATAATTTAAAAATTACCTGAAGTGTCTACTACCGGCTTTCGAAATGTAGGGGCAATAGGTGAGAAATACTTTGAAATACATTGAAAAATAGGGGGGCATCCGGTTTAGATGGTCAATAAACTGGGTCATTTCGAGCGATTTGTTGACAAGAGCGAAAAACAGGGTCATTCGGTGTCAGTTTTTGAATAAAATAAGCCTAATTTTGACATTTACGAAATCGCAGATCTTCAAAATTTTTGTAACATTTTCAAAAAAATCGACAAATTGAGCGAAAAAAGGAGGTCATTCGGTGTCGGTTCTCGAAAAATCAGGGCAATGGATGAGAGTCGCCATTAAAAAGAGGATTATAAGGTTGACTTTCAAAATAATAGGGGGTCATTGGGTGACAGCTCAGTGAAGGGGGGGGGGTTGTCATTGGGTGACAGCGGAGCAAATAAAGGGGGTATATCGACAGGAGCATGACGCGTGCCAATATATGGGAGTGCCCCCTCAGAGTTCGTGTTACAAAAAGAAATAGCTCAGGAGCACTATAGGGTTAATTACCGGAGATCCTGGGTTTAAATATCAATGTCCAAAATAAACTTACATCATTGCATAATGCACCTCAAAATTATGCAGACATAAAGCGCATTGGTAGGGTTTTTTAATGATATAATTATTTCGTTTTATATAAACACGCCCGCCCTAATATGCGTTGCCGCATGAGTTTGATATCAAAGTAAAACGTTCTGGTTGGATATAAATGCGAGGCGTGTTCAAGAAGTTCGTGGCCTGGGGTTTATTATATATATACAGTTTTTATTTATATATTATGAAGATCAACAAAAGTTACAAATGTTTGGAAAGTTTCAAGTAAATGTCAACTTCGGTTTCATTTTACAGAAACTTTAAACTTGCCAGATATAGGTTTCTGGAAGTTGATTTTTTGTTTTGAAAACTAATATAAAGAAACAACATAATTTACTTATTGACCCAAAAATCTTACTACCAGGTGTTACACCCAACGAATTTAGCAAAGAGTGTCAAGACGCGAAGAAGATTACTCTAATCTTGAAAATAAATAGGCAATGTCAGAGAGAAGATACATAATGGAGTCACAGTCTTATTTTAACTTAATTGTAAACTTAAGGAGCCTGTATCTTCTAAAACAGATTCATTTACTTGAAACTTTCCAGATATTCATCAATTGAGTTGACACATAACATAATAAAATAGCTTCTCCTTCCTCAGGCCAAGAACATACTGTACACCCCTCGTGAAATTGTGTTTCAATCTCGTTTTATACCACGTGATCAAATAAGTCTTTGTATTATTAGAACATGTGAATCATAATTATTCGACGTGTACGTGAATTGTACTGTCAAAATATTAAAAGTATTTTTCGTAAATATCATAGTTGTTGTAGTTTTATTCTAGTTCTGATAGTTATGAGACTTTATACTTTCGTCAGTATATTTTGATAAAAAATCAAAAGAAATATAGTTCCTTCTTTTACATTTCAAAGAAATAATATGGGAATTTAAAAAAATCGGACATCCTCAAAAGATGTCAGATATATCTCTACCTCCAAAAAGTGTCTGCCCCACGAAAATGCTACTGTCAAAATATTAAAAGTATTTTTCGTAAATATCATAGTTGTTGTAGTTTTATTCTAGTTCTGATAGTTATGAGACTTTATACTTTCGTCAG
>JXSR01S009371.1:13433-26994 GCA_000969725.1 Ophiothrix spiculata
TCCACAGACAATTTAAACAACATTTCCTGAGAACAAAGCCATATGGTATTATGCACACAGTTTAGCTTTCAGAGCCCATAAGTGAGCTTTGTAGTTACATTTTTAGGCCATCATTCATATTTTGGAAGACGGGTTAAATATTTTATACATTGACAAAAGTCGAGATTTATGAAATTTTGACCCTCCCCTGCCGTGAATGCAAGTGTTTATTTTAGGTGTTATGTTTAAAAAAATAGCATCACAATTTTATGACGGCAATTGAGTTTGTGTCGTACACTGTCAGCGTATTGTATTCTTTTAGGAGATGATTTCCACAAAACTTGCCGCTGCCACAAAAGTTGTTTATATTGATTGTCATTGTGATGCTGTGGCACTCACCAGTCATGTCAGGGACTCGGCCTCATTTTATTTTAAAATCTCATCATTCATAACATTTTCTTTAGGGAATCACTCGTGTACATATTAATTAAAGACTTCATTGGCTTAAATTTTAATTACAACAAGTGTTATCACAAACGATGCTGAGCCTGAAAAGTGCATAGATCTATTTTTTAAAAACTTGGTCTCTGGGTTCAGCTATTATATTCAGAGCTCATCAGTGTTCGTCAGACAATGTCATTCCTTGCCGTTTTTTTAGATTTTCACTTAAACCTTGCATAGGTAAGAAGTTAAACCGACACGATCAAGATTAAAAAACCTTTGAACACAATAGAAATTTATATTCTTTGAATAAACTATTTAGGGTAAGTTATGAAATAGGCAGGCAGTAGGAGAATTGGAAAACACAAGATTTGAATATTTTTCAAAGAAACACAATTATATTGTAGTATTTTTTATTATTTCCAATTTCCAGGGGTTTTCGCCAATGCGTCGTTATGGTCCTCAGGGCTTCCATATCATAAGGGCAGCATATGCTAAGCATAAAAGCGTCACATGGTTAACATGTGACCAACATTGGTCAACATGTGATCAGCATGTGATCTGCATTGGTTTAGCATGTGATCAGTACATGGTTCTACAGGGCATACATAGCTTATTTCTTCCACCCTTCAGAAGAGGTCGCAAGGCGTCTCAAAATTCTAAACCTTCTTGGTCACCACCATCTGGCTTTTAAGGTTATGGTTCGTCCACCCTTTGGTTATAGAGAGTCATGGTTCTTGAAGTGGCTACACACGGCTTAGGCGTCCATCTCAAAATTCTAAAACGTCTCTATAAGGCATACGTCATTT
The DNA here is from genome assembly GCA_000969725.1 of Ophiothrix spiculata. Taxonomy (NCBI): domain Eukaryota; kingdom Metazoa; phylum Echinodermata; class Ophiuroidea; order Amphilepidida; family Ophiotrichidae; genus Ophiothrix; species Ophiothrix spiculata. The sequence continues at coordinate 14,663 of JXSR01S009371.1, forward strand.
AGGTTTCATGCAGTTGGTTTTCTGCCTGGTTCGTCCTTCATGGTGGGAGCAAGCTAGCGACAAATAATTGTCGTGTTCACCCGCCCGTCTAGGCACATTGGTTCTGAAATAATTTGGTATTTCATTGTATACATGTTATTAAAAGGGTGAGTGTGTGTTTTTTGCAAAATGTAGGAATGCATTTCCTTTAAATTGTTCCTCAAAAAAGTTTGCTACATGAATTTTGGTCTGCCTTTATTGTTATTATGCTATCATATCAGTTCAGCGGAACTCACAATTCGGATACGTACAATGTATCTGAATTTATATAAAAAAAGTTAACACAGCTGATACTGGTCAAAATATGTACATATGTACACATTCGCGATTGGAAATTTCCTATTCTTCACTCAGAAAAAGTTCCAAATGATCCCTGAATTAGCTCTGCCTAAGCGAAACTTCAGTAAGTCATCATTTTATGTGCGTGCACAGCAATCATGGCAATGAACAGGGCAATGAATATATTCAGCTTTGCCATGCACCATAGCAGTATGTACAAAAGTCATTGATAACATTATCATCATTTGTCATCTAATTCTAACAAAGTTTTCACCAAATTATGTTGGTCAGGACATGTTTCAAAGGTATTCAATGTAATTTGCGTAAATGGAAATGACATTTTCACAGGTACATTTATCGTAGATGCAAGAAAGATTCTCTACACATACTTTTTGTTACCTGCGCCACCGACAGGCGTATCAGAATTTGGATACACTCCTTATCCTATTAAACCTGATACGTATCAGAATTTTGATAGATTTTTGATACGTGGGTATCCAAATTCAGATCGTATCCGAATTGTGAGTTTCTCCAAACTGATATTTAGCCTGCATTCAAATTTTGAAAATTGAAAAGATAACAAATGGTAAAAAACGTTTCTTGAATTATTGCATGTTTTAATTAAAAGCTGAACACAAAGTGATGCATCGTGTATCTGGTTGTCAGCAATTTGTTTAGAATTTTCTGATACCAGTACTTATAGTTTATGCATTTAACAGATAACTTTCAGAAATTTGTGTATAAGCTATTTTCAGAAAATTTTCATGATGCATTATTGAACACGTAACATGTTTAAGAAAGGAAATGGCTTGCCAGACATCCAATATTAAGTAAAGCTGTTGAAATTCTGAGAAATAAAATCATTATTCATTGTAATTTAAAAATCAAATTAGTTTAGCAGCATGAGGTAAAGTATAAGTAGCATTAGGTATGTGAAGCCTCATGTAAGCGACAACTGTCGTAATAGTTATCAGATGTAAGAAGAATCATAAAGCTGTAGAAATGATGGTCTTGGTTTGTTGTGGTGGGTTAATATCAGGAAATAGAATTTTCAGTAACATTTTGTTTCCTTTTTCTTTTCTTTCATTTTATCTAAAGTTATAGCCGTTCAAGATCTCGCTCACGATCCCGATCCCGATCACCCAGAAGACGTTTTAGCAGAAGCAGAAGTAGAAGCAGGAGTCGTAGGTTAGTATTATCAAAACAGAAAATAGTGTTTGGTTTATTCTTGGGTGAAAATTGGATCTTGTTAGCATCCACTGATCTCCAGTATTGTTTGTGAATTTAATTTGTGAATGTGTAGGTGGTAGCTTTCACACAATTACCTCCCGTGTGAGCATAAATGTTGGTTGACTGTCCAGTTTCTAGTACTGTAAAAGTAGAAATTTTCGCGAGGTTTTTATTTTCGCGAATTTCACGATTCAATCCTCAAACGCGAAAATAAAAACTCGAAATATAATGTCATTTATCGACCAATTAAAGTTTCTCTCAAAATACGTAACAAGCAAAGCAGTGAAACTGTGAAGCTGTTGAATTCGGAAGTTTAATCATTCAGCCAGCTAAATCACGACCGATGTAGATGGTAAATATGGTAAATATGAGGCAAATATTTCTCAAACCAATCATGTGATAGTGAAAAAGTTGAAAGTATAATGATATGTTTGGCTTTTTGGTTGAAAGAAATGGTCTTGAGACACGTCAATCACTTTTGTAATCAACTTTCCACACTGTAAAATCTGCCGATAATTGGCGATGAATGTCATATGAATGTTGTTAATGGCAACCCGGTAAGCTTACTCTTTGATATTATGCAACTAAATTTTAGTAATCGCGAAAATAAAAACTCGCGAAATGTCTGTTAGAGGCAAAATCGCGAAAATATCTTCTCGCGAAAATATAGACTTTTACAGTATGTATTCTGATAATTATACTGCCATGAACTTTACTTTATGAAGCAATTCTATTATCAAATGAAGATACTCCACATAGCTTGCAATTTACCAACTCAAATATATGTCACACACAACTCATCCAATTGAAGAGTGTTCACAAATGATTATATGAAAGCACAAAGAAATTAAAAATAAAAGTTGGTGCTCACCCCATCTTGTCACTCATGGAGTAGAGTTATTGTACCTCCATATTTGTTCAGAAACAGGCCCAATCGCTAGGCAGATCATGTAAATATTAACTTGATTCACAGACAACAAGGAACAAGTAATAACCATTAAGAATCAAATCCCAGATGTGAAAAAAGGCACCTGAAATTATGCCTGTGTAAGCACACTTCATATTTATGTAATGAGTTTCTGCTGAGAATTTGCTTTTCACATCGCTTTTTATACTTGCCCATTCTCAACGTTTATAGGCTATTTCCCAGACTAAACAAGCCATACCGCCCACTACTAAACATGCTAAATCTTTAACCATATATTAGAGATAATGGGTAAAAAAGCTTAGTAAAAATAATTTCAATTAGAGAAATGTTTAATTTTATACGTTAGTAACTGTTTGTTTTTCTTTCTTTTCCTTACAGCCCATCACCAAAAGACTAAGTCAGGATCCGCAATACTTGTGATGTTATTGTTTTTTAATGTATTTTTAGTCTCATCTTGATAAGCTGAAAAATAATGTAAGGTAATTACTGGTGTTTCATATTGCATGACTTAAGGTTGTGTTCGCAAACAAGCAATTAATCATGGCTATTATACCCCCTCTAGCCGCTCACTAGCCTATTTATATGTACAAGTGTGAACGTAATAAGTAACGTCGCAGTCTTGACTAAAGATGATTTTGAGTCACTCGCACATTGGGTGTCTTGCTCAATATAGCCACTAGTGTAGCGTGCCCAAGTCATGCTCATGTGTGAACTTAATTTACTTAGTTGTCTAGATTGTGAGCGGTTCGCGACACGTGTATAAAGTACACACAAGTAGTCATGACTAGTTATATGTGTAAACCATAGATTTACAGAGGAGATACCAGACTTTGTATATCAGCCCAGGTAATGGCGTCGTCAGCCATGATGGAGCTCAAATTTGGGGTATTTGGGTCGACTCGGTTCTCGCCAAAATCATCTCCGAGTGCCGGGACTCGGCTGTGCGTAGAGACAACCTGCGGAAAACTCAAATGATACACCAACCTGCACGCAAAGCATGTGTGCGTGTTTTCAATAGTCACAGATTATGACAAGAATGAAACATTTGCTTCATTGGCAAAACCCTGAATACCCCCAATTTTGTCTACATGCCAGAATAAAAATGGTGGCGTACCTGGTATCTCCCGGTCCCCTGTAAATCTATGGTGTAAAGTATACATGAGCAGTCATGACTATAGTTATGTGTAAACACACCCTTAGTTGGCCAATAGTGAAAGCAGTAATGTTTGGCTATAGTGTAGACTATTAAGATACACTGTACTGTCAATGGTTTTAGTCGACTTATTCATTTCTGTTGCAAACCACATGTAGGGGCACCATTATGTTGTATGTGTGTGTTTCCTTCTTCATTTCCTTGCAATCCTATTCCTTAATAATTGTCAAAATAGTTGTGGTCACACCTGTTGAATTTCGATTAGTCGAATACAAAGGACGCATTAATTCTGCAACCCAATAAGTTATTTTTTGATCAAAATATGTTCTTGCAATTATCTTGGTGAAGTATGTGAAAAACTTAACTTTTATTTTGTAAGTATTGGATATCTTATGTACTTTGGCTACATGAATGCTTGTTTCAAAATGCTTGATCCCAGAATGGCCTAGCGTTCGTAATAGTCGGTCATTATTTTGTTTTCATTAATGCATAGGTCAAATTTATAGTTATTTAATCATTGTATAACTGTATGAGTACAGTCGCCATAATCGCTCATTTTGGTTGAGATTTACTACTACTGGTCTCTTCAAATGTATATTGCATATGTGTTTTCAGTGACACACATGTATGTTTCTCAGCCGCAGAAGAAATGGTGTGTTCAGGGATTTTATCACCGCAACATCGCTCGATACGCAGTCTTCTTCTGCACTGTGAGAAGTGTGCTCTAAAATTTCAAGACTGTATCGAGCGATGTTGCAGTGATGAAATCGCTGGACTCTGAATGCACCATAACTCATTTTCACCTTCAAGTAAATTAAAATGCACATTCTATTTTCACACTGTAAGATTATCCATTCATCCATCTGCCCCAAACTGTAATCTCAACAAGGAATCGGGATACGCTGCCATCTTGTGTCGCTCATGGAGCAGAGTTTTTGAACTCCTGGATATATATGAGTTTGGCCCAATATCCAGGCAGATTGTAAATCTTCACTTGACACATATAAATGCCGGAGATACAATGAGTGACAATCCAAGATGGCTGCCGACGTCCCTTCGGATTTACACGGCTGTGAAATCAAAATGGCGGCGAGTACCGACTCCCCTTTTTAAATTCCTTGAATCTCAATCATGCACTAATGATTCTCCAGAATGATAAAGTTGGTATGTTGTAACTTAAATGAGCCATTTAACATGTAGACAAGATTGTGGCAGACAACACTTATTGTATAAACAAATTTTCTAATTTATGTCAGACAAGTCTTGAAGATATTTTATTTTTGTCAAAAATCATGAAAATAAATCATTCTCTCTTATTTTAACTTGTATATGGTGACTTCAAATCATCATCAGTGACTGTAGTTATAACCCATTCGTCTTGGTTGGTCACAAAAAAAAAATGTGTATTATAATTTGAATGAAAGCGGTTTTGATTGGTTATTAACAGGCCTAGTCTTTTGAAATTTGCTGGTGAGGACAAATCACTCTCCTAAAACTTGTCAGGTTTTCTGCAGGTGAGTGATTTTGATCACTTGTGTTATATCACACCAATATAAATGAAGGAGAGTGATAGAAATTAACCTCTCAGCTTTATTTTAGGTGAGTGAATGCTCTGGCTTGCCTCAAAAGACAAGGCCTGTATTCAAAATACTTTTAAGTTTGTGTTATTTTTGTAATTTTTAACATTTTGTGGTAAGTTTGTTTTGAAAATATGGTAGTAAGGTTTTAATATAGTTTACCATTTTAAAATTGTTTTTAATATCTTTAAAGTACTGGCCCCACTCTCTCAATTCTGTAATGATCAATTATGTAGTATAATTTAAAACTGTATCATTATAAATTATCATTGTCTATTATGTGAGATGAAAACAAATAAAGATTGATTGATTGATTGAATTAAAGAAGCATGTCCGAATGGTCCGATTGCTTTAATTTTTTGAGATTTTTGTACCTGAATGTTGCTCATATTTTTCTCATAACCCATATGAATTATCACAGAGTAGCTATGCTCCGTTTTAGGGTTTAGTGTGAAAATATGTCTGATTATATATAGTAACCATAATTAATTTTACATAGTAAAGAATAGGCAGATTTGAAATTGTCATCTTTTATGACATAGAAAACTATTAATTTAGAAAAATCTGACCATGCTCCTAGGATTAAAGTTGTTTGATTACTACTGTAAACACCAATATTTTTAGCACTCGGCCAATGTTGGACCATTTCGCGCATTTTTATTTTTACGCACATGAACATTGGCTGAGTATGGGATTTTCTTTTGCAACAAATACACATTAATTTTCGCAGTGCATTTATCTTTGCGCTAACCCCATTTTGCGTGAAAATAAATGTAGCGCGAAAAATACCACTTATACAGTATTAACAGGGACGTGGGAGTTAAGCATTTTTATGCCTACAAGAGTCTTAATTTTAGCTTTATCTTTCATTTTCAACTTGTTTGAGCATTTTCAATTTTTGTTACTATTTCAGCTTATCACCTTACTCTCACATTCTACTATACTTTGATCAATATTAAATAGGCGGGTAATATGAGGCTTTTTGTCATCCGCAATTTAACACAATCCCATATACACACACGCCGTAGATAACCGATGCGCGAGTCACACTTACAACACGAGCTGTGTATGCTGCAGTTGTGCTGTGTTCAGCTACGCACACACTTATATCGGTATCAATTCAATATGTGAAGAGGCCCACCTATTTGGTTTTGATCAAGGAATACTCGCATAAAATACTTTACGCTAATGATACGCCAACCTGCACGCAAAGTGTGTACATGTGTTCAATATTTTTGCATTATGCAGGCATGAGAATTTTCTGATTTCAGATAATTTGTCAACCAAAATCATTCAAATTCAGATAATTTGGGGGTTGATTTAACCTTTTTAGTGTTTTTTGGGTTAAATTTTACTAAATTCAGATATTTTCATGAAAAATCATTCTCATGCCTGATTATGGCAAGATATGTTGCATCCATCGGCAAAAACCTGAATTACCCCCCCCCCCATGCCGGAATTTTATGAGAAATTTTATTTTGATTTATAGTTTTAAATATATATGATGGGTGTTTCCTATTTTCATGCTACGTGGCTTGTATCTTTTAATTCACTGTTTTGAGGATCTTGCCCCCAAAAAATTTAATGATCATGATGTCAATATTCAATAAGACCATTTTATGGCCATATGTGATTTTAATTAAATGCCCAATACTGATTAAATCAATAGTTTAGAAGTGCTCTATTAAAACTGCTGATTTCATCAAGGTATAAACTAAACTGAATCTAGCAGCTGTTTATTCCCTAACAAACTGTTCATCATAAAATAAAAGTACTGATTCAATCGGGATTATTGTGGCAGTAATTCATGATTTGGATACTGTAAAAGTCTATATTTTCGCGATTTTGCCTCTAACAGACATTTCGCGAGTTTTTATTTTCGCGATTACCAAAATTGAGTTGCATAAATTGCCATAATATCAACGAGTAAGCTTACCAAGTCGCCATTAACAACATTCATTTGACATTCATCGCCAATTATCGGCAGATTTTACAGTGTGGAAAGTTGATTAGAAAAGTGCTTGATGTGTATCAATACCATTTCTGTCAACTAAAAAGCCAAATATATCATTATACTTTCAACTTTTTTCACTATCACATGATTGGTTTGAGAAATATTTGCCTCATATTTACCATCTACATCGGTCGTGATTTAGCTGGCTGAATTATCAAACTTCCGAATTCAACAGCTTTACATGCACAGATTCACTGCTTTGCTTGTTACGTATTTTGAGAGAAACTTTAATTGGTCGATAAATGACATTATATTTCGCGAGTTTATTTTTTCGCGTTTGAGGATTGATTCGCGAAAATAAAAACCTCGCGAAAATTTCTACTAGGTTTTAGCAACACCCAGTTTTGGAGTAAAACGCAATGGTGGGCCAATGGTTTAATGAGACTTCTGAACCACAGATCAATTATTAGGCCGTACAAAGATTTATTGGCCAATGAAAACGAAAACCTAGAATACAGGGCCCATTATTTGGAAGTGTAACCCTTACCCTGGATTTTTGTTCAATTTGTCTAATAAATTTTAAATTTGCCTATAGAGTAAAGTTTCTTGCTCAAAGGAAACAATCTTCAAAACTTCAAAGAATTTGGAGGTGGGATGTTGGATTTATGAATAGAAAAAATATGGACTTAATTCGACATCAAAAATGTACTATACTTCCATTTATGCCTGGGGTGAGAATGTGATTGAAATTTACGCTTTAAACTGTATGTGGTATAGATGTATTTGTGTGACAAATTATTTAAAATGGCCTAGAATTACTGTAATTAATTGTGAAGTAATCTGAAAATAAAAAAATGATCTTTTGTATATTGAGAAGTTTGGAAATGTGCTCATATTCTTTTGTCTGTTGTGTATTTTTATAATAGAGATATTTACATAAATGTGAACAAGAAACCATTCAGAATGTGCATCCATGTAGAATAAATACAACATTAAAGGACTAGCCTATATTCCGATTAGAATTCAAAACGGAAATGCTGTAAATAAAGCTTAAAATGTAGTAAGATAATAAAAAAATTAGGAGAGAATTGCATTTTTTCCATTATTTCCCAAATTCAAAGGAAACTACTGGTAGGTTTTACTACAATAAACATGCTCTATTGATTCATGTAAAAGATGACCGTACCAAGTAGAAAAGTGGCAAGCAGAATCTAGGCCAGTTCTTTTTAAATGGATGAATGCACTTTTGAATGCTTCTCCCGTTCATGTATGCAAATGGTTTGCACAATTCTTGTAATAAGACATCTGGAAACACAAGACAACACCATGGGACATGAAGATCATTGATTCAGGGTTTGCATTAGAAAATGAAACCTTGCCTGCTGTCATTATTACCGATATAATACTTCAAATGATGCAAAAATGTTGGGAGAAAAATTGGTGATGATGCTGAGCTTGTCCAATTCCCCTTTAACAAATGCATGTGTGTTTGCCATCATGGACTCCATGAAAATATATGGCTAGATCCGAGAGAATACCTTGGTCATTGTCTTCATTTTCTTCGAAGATCTGTACATATATTATTTGAAAAACAATGACCATGGAATAACTCAGCCAAGGACATGAAAGATCATTGTCCTGCATGTATGATTTGATCATGTATACTCCATTCATCTGGGTTGATTCAAGTTCAGAATAATATATTAATCTAGGCAACTAGAAAAACTTTTTTGAGCAACCAACGTTGCAAGCGAAACCATCGCCCTTCAGCTGGGTTGTGATGTAGACCTTGTTTCTAGATGGAATTGATGTCATCAGATGTTGGAGATGACGTCATCTTGTGAGGAAGTGTCTTTATTGTTCTGTCCCAGGCGTGTGACAGGTTGACTCTGACACACTCTACTGACTCTAGATTAATATATTATTCTGAACCTGTCCTATGTCTTGTGTGTTTTAAAAATGCAAGTCTGTTTGCCATCATGGACTATAGACCAAATATGAGACCGTCTGTGAGATAGTGCCACAGCACCTTTATTATTTAAGTAAAGAAGATTTTTATTTTTGCTTTGATCTTCTATATCATTTAATTTTGGATAAAATTTTATTTGGGCTTGACACCTCACCTTGTCCCTATGGTCATCTACCTTTCGTTTTCTAATTCTTTGAAATTAAGCAATTATAACTTATGAAGATCCTCTTTGTTTTGAGCGATTTCCTAGCAAGAGAGGTTGATAACCATGTTATTGTCTTCAGATGACAATACTTCTATTATAATATTTCTTTGAATCAGGATCTACCTTTGTTTGTGGTTTGGTAGATTAAGATAATAAGATTTATTGTTTCTCATCATATAATGAGTGCATTGTTCATTGTCTCTAAATGGTGGAATTTTAATTAGGACAATGACTTCTTATAATGATTCTTAAATTTGATTGGTTGTTTTATATTAATTGATATTACTTGCTTTGCTGAATATAGTTGTTAAATTAGTTGTATTTTGGATCTTGGTCAGGAAACACCTAGCTACCTACTATCATTACACTCCGCTTTACTTGATGGCGATATATCTTGTTAATAAATTGTATTATAGATGTAACTATAAAGGAACAGCGTGAGTCCATGGTGTTGGGATGTACTGTCCTTCAGATAACCCAAAAAAGTAATCGACCGGACTTAAATCATGGGAGTGAAAGGGCCAATGAAAAAAATCTTTATCTTGAGCAATATGATTGTTCATGAAAAAGTTAATTAATAAAGCCATTCTAAACCGTTTAGCTGTATGAGGCCTCATGTCGTCATAGCGAAGTTGCAGAAGACTATTAACACTGTATGGTATATTGGCTCAACCACTTTGAACTTTTAGACCTTGCTATCTTAGAAGTTTACTGATTGCATCATGTTTGGTATCAAAAGAATTCTACAAGTTGCCTCTATCAATACATATGTCTATAGTTGTCATGCGAATCCTGGTTTTAAAGTTATAAGCATTTAAAAATGGGGAGTTAATTTTTGAACACCCTGTAGATGACACCTCAATGAACTTAAACTCAATTTCCAGAAGTCAAGTTATTGGTTAGTCAAAAATGTATAACTGAGATAAACATGTATATTTTCTGTTGATTGTCCTTAAAAATATACAGATATATTTCATATTTCTGATCATTTTCTTGAAATTAAACTTCACTGGTGTTTTGAAGCACAAGGATTGTGAATCTGTAGTAAAAAAAAATCAATTTCGGCAAATTACGACCCTTGACATATTGTCACCAAGTAGCGCAAAATGAAGTTTGCTGCATTTACGGCTTGTTTGAGATGGACGGTCACATATGGCAAAGTCTGAGAGTCCAGCGATTTCATCATGGTAACGTTGCTTGACTTCTACCTAGCCTTTCTCCAAGCGTTGTATATTGCTTCGCTCAGCGCTCGTTGCGTCTCGAAGCTTCTTTAACAAAGACTAACTTCTACCAATAGTTTTGAGACTGAAATGTGCACTGCTTATAGCATGTGTAAAGAATATGAATTGATATCTTGAATATTGATGCCGAGTGATGTTGCAGTAATGAAATTGCTGGACTCAAAAACATTTGGGTTACATATCTCAAAAATTTTGAAACATATTTGTATATATCCTTGAAAGTGTTGATTCCTCTCTGCAATTGCATCTTGTAACCATAATTTTTGATGGCTGAGTAATAAGCCCTGGAACACGAGATGTAAGGAAACTGTGCTAAATGATTTGCATAATGATGAATACGAGGATGCTAGATATCAGCTTTATTCAATGATACTGAACAGCAATCTGCTACAGGATAGCATCTTGTTCAAAACCTCTTTAACCCTGATCACATAAAATTGCAGCGAGGTTACGATATGTATTAATAAGGCATCATACCGGGTAGAATTCAGCAGACACCCATTGGACTCTGGCCGGTGACCGACCGGTGTCCGTGAGGTGAGCAGCAAGAGACGCCGGAAGCATGCCGCAAGAATTTAATTCTGAGTTAAAAACCTTGTGATTCTGAGTTAAAAACGGCTTGTATACAATGTCTTCAGTTATAGTCTAATAAGGACCGCGGCAACCAACTGGGCATCGCAAGAGCTCGCAAGCATTCACCCATGTCATACCGGCGTTTCAGCTTCCTTTGGATTAACAGACACCGGTCAGCGACCAGTGGTTATGTGACCAGGGTGTAAAGGAAGATTACGCTGTCATTAAGCTTTGCTTTGTGCGGCTAGTCATCATGATTGATAGCATACAAAGCTAAATTTCACTGATGCAACAGTTAAGAAAATACATAGTAAATTTCTGAGAAATACAAGCATGCTTCAGGTGGAGCAAGTTTCCAATCAATTTAGTTTTTAAAATGGTCCAATTGTTTCAACTTTTTAAATACTTTTTTGTGATTTTTGTACCAAAATATTGCTCATATTTTCTCACAATCCATTTTGGAGAGATATTTCATGTAAAAAGGTGTCTGCTGATGGCAACCATAAATACACACATTGTAGACAACTGAACATGCTCATAGACTGACATTTGAGACTAACCCTTGTTAGGCTGAGATCACAGAAGTATACGATGTTCGCTATACGCTCCCAGCAACGGTACTTGTACTTAAAGTTGACAGGTTGTTACCCTTGTCATATGAGTGCCTCCCCTATTCACGTATTGCAAATTGTATACCGTATTATACTCCTATGTGATCCCAGACTTAGGGATGATCTTTAACATATTATCTTAACTTTAAAAATCTTAACTATGCTCCTTCAAATGTCAAAAAAATGCAGCCATATTCCAAACTTTCTTTAAGGTTATGTAAATGTACTAATGCAAGTATAAATGGGACTAGGGAGTCTTGAACCAACTTCACTTGTATTCAATTTACAGTTTTGAACACATTGCATACATTCGTCATTCACACTATGTTCCAAAAAAGGTTTTTAAAAAGGCAATTGGACAAGTTCAGCATCTCTCTGAACTTTTCCCAAAGCATTTGTGTAGCATTTTAAGTATATAGCGGTAATAACAGCACGTTAAGTTTCATTGTTGAATTCAAACCCTATATATCAAAATATTAGATATTTACATAAATGTGAACAAGAAACCATTCAGAATGTGCATCCATGTAGAATAAATACAACATTAAAGGACAAGCCTATATTCCAATTAGA
>JXSR01S009371.1:50892-68161 GCA_000969725.1 Ophiothrix spiculata
GGATCATCAGATATACATACTACATCTTTCCAATTAACATCTCTTAATTTACTTTTAAATAAGTTGATATTTTCATCATTAAATACTCTTTTTTCGGATTCAACAATATTTACTTTACGATACATTGACAACTTAACTATGGTAAAGTTGTCGTGCTCCTTGTGAATTAGACCCAGGAACTAGAGTATCGACCAAGGAATTCCTTGGTATCGACACACAAACGATATAAATATTTAGAGAAAAATAGATCGAAAAATGACCGTTTGGAAACGTTTAGAGCGCCATCTGTAGTCGGAGACCATGTAATCATCTCCTCAACAGTGCTACATGCGAACGATGTACCGTGTTCGATATGCGTGTCAAGCGATCACCGCCATGACCGTGTAATCTGCTAGTTATTTAATGGCGACGTGCATTGCTCAGCTGTTGTTTACAAGCTGTGAAAGCTTTTAGTACAGCGCTCAAACTGCCCGTCAAATTGTGATTAATATTTCTTCAAAACTTAAAATAAAAAAATGTATACAAAAAATAAGGATGGATGGAAGAATAAGAGGAGATGATAGTGGGGAAAAGTAAAGGTGTAAATACGGTAATGGCGATTTTCATTCCGACAATGTGTGGCTAGTACTGAATCATGAAGATTGAGTCAATAAAATCACTGCACAATTTGCTTCTGATATAGCGACATTTACAAAGTGTATCGATAACAGCACAATACAATAAAATAGATTATCTTCCTCAATAGTTCAAGTCAGCGTAACACGATATGCCAACAGTATCCCAATTTCATTTTTTTTATAAGTTATGTACCCAACTGGAGGTTTCAAAATATTAACTTTGGTAGGATGAGCTTGGAGCACACTTTTACACTAAAAACGTACCGGTACATATTATTTTGGTGGTTGTTTTTACCCCAAATTTCAATATTTTTTTTCCGGCCAAACAGGAAATGGCAAGAACCTGGGGATTCATGTATACCGTTTTTGTATGATACTGTATCATTGCATTTTTTTATAAACTGATTCAATGACTCATGAATCGCCACTTGTACATTCTTACAGAGACAAACTGTTAACATGAATGTTATAGGCCTATATTAAAACATAAATACAAATTAATATGTTATGATTTGTATTTTTCCTTCCAGTGTGGAGTAAGGATACATTGTACGTGACTCACATACCAAAGTGTGTATCACTCAAAGAGGATGCAGGTGCGGTTCCTAGTGCTGAATTGTCTGACATCATATCGGTATTGTTGGGGTTCTCACCAGCTAAGGTAAGCTAAAGTCCAAGTACACACACATGCCCGTACTTCAAAAAGGCATTGGACAAAATTTTGACATTTTATTTATGGATGATTTTAACTTCATATGCCAGAAAACAACAGTCAATACCAGATATCGGAAATATTTTGATCAAAACCTTCAGAACAGTCAGAAATTTGAATTTTGTTTTGTTTATTGATCTTGGGTATGAGGCTATTCTCTAAATGTATTTATTTATGTTATATATCACAAAAAGAGCCACAGATTTATTTGTAAAACTTTCCTTTCACATTGTAGATTGCAGATAAATAAAAAGAAGTTTGGAGTTTGTATACGATCTGCTGAGAAGGCCATTTTAAAAAATTCAACTATAGAGGACAGTATTTATCGTTGTCGACAATGATAAACAAACAAAGTTTGGGTATGCTGCTGAACTTGTCCAATGCCCCTTTAACCTTAACCCTGGCACACCAAAGTGCATAGGACAATACACCACACAGAAAGACAGGCAAGCTTACTAATTAATCCATACAGCGAAACACACAAGGTTTGTAAGTGAGTCATACATAAACTTGAACTTGAACATGCAAGGACCGTGCTTGTAATCCTACACCATTCAGTTCAACATACAATGCTGTATGCTTGGAAATTTTATTGTATGGTTATTGTATGGTCCAGCAGGTTTAATAGTGTTAAACAACCCTAATCCTGACACGGGGATGTAAAATAGGTTTCACCTTCTGAAAAATTTGAACAGTCATAATGAAAATTTTACAAAAATAACAAGAAAAAGATAATTCCCTGTTGAAGTAATGTATTATTATTGTTTTAAATAAATTTCAGACACAAACATGATTTCTTAACGCAAGCATCGTGTATCTACAAATTGTGACATAGTACACCATAGCCAATCAGTAATCCACAGTACCATGGCATCGCACGTGCCTGAAAAGCATTGTGTACTCGCATAAAATGCACATGCAATTGTGTTAAGCTAGGCTCTAAATTTTTGTGTCCAATAATTATTTGAAACAGCAATAGTACTTTGAATTGTTGAATTAATAGAAAATCTGTGAAAATATTTGTACCCTCGCTCCCCATTAAATTTGCTTTTAATTGTGTAAATTCTTTTAGAAGGATATAAAGACAACATGTCATTTTTGATTTATCTCTAAATGTCTGTTTGGTTGTGCTCAACTTTTGCTGTAGATTTTCGCTGTCACACATTTGGGGATCGATCAATACCAATGTACACCTCTCTGATTATTTCAGATTTCTTATGTTTATTTATTTATTTTGACTGTGTGTTTGTTTTATGTTTATATTTCAAGTTTATATTTTTTTGTCATTCAAATTTTCTTCATCACACAGGAATTGACCTGGTCAGGACTTGGCCAAGGCGACCTGTTCCAGAGACCATCTGCCAATGTATTAGTCACAGTTGAAAGTGTGCCCGGTAGCAAGCTACAGCCAAGTTTGACCTCATCCAGGCAGTATGATGCTACTGGGGTAAGTGCATGGGTAGAATTTCGTGGAGGGTTGTGCGAGTCCATTTGGACTCGCCCTGATTGAATTTGTGAGAGTCTTTGGAAGTCCTCTCTTCTATTTTTGTGTGAGTTATTCAGCAGTTTACGAGAATAACTCACACAAGGGAGGGGACAAGAAGCAACTTTATTTTTTTATGTGGCCTAATATACATGTGTAGTACACTTGGAGCCGGTAGGCTTTTGGAGCTTACGCAGCAGCACTTCATTTGTTTCTCGCATTGGAGAAATACCTTGCTGAGTGATAATAATAATGAAAATTCCTTAGATCATTCTCTTCGTTCGATGGCTAAATGATGACTGATTAATATATTCCTCTACCACTGGATGATGATGATGGTATCCTACTGGGTGTTGCGAAGGAAATCATAGTATTTACATCTTCCATTCCTCTAAATATATGTAAGTTCATACGTGCAGGTTGAAAACATAAATTTGATGATTAAAACTTCTACTGCACTCACCAGAATTATTTTTCCCAGATATTTTCAAGACCAAAGTGGTTCCTTCATCAGTGGGTGGATGTTGTGAGGTGCTGAGATCCAATTTATAATTGTTTATTGAGATCTACAAATAAAAACACCACTTCTGGAACAACATCTAGAAACACTGGATCTCAGCACCTCACAACATCCACCCATTCTGGGAAAAATAATTCCGATGAGTGCAGTAGAAAGTTTTAATCATAAAATTTCCATTCCTCTGTTGCATATATAGGCCTAGCTGGATTAATCTGAATTTGATAAACAAATCTGCAAATTTAAATTGATAACCTTACAAATGTATCAAATTTGTTTTTTATTATCAACAGGGTGCTGTACATATGGAGAGTGCTAGAGTCAGTGTGTCCAAGGCATATGGACAAGACGCAGGCATCTACATTGATTTATCTGTAGACAGTAAGGTAATTATCTCATATAACATGTACTTTCCACCATGATCTCATATAAATTGCACTTTCTGCAGTCTTATCAGAAAAGGATAATATCACAGATACCGTTAGGGATTTGGGTTTACTTATCGATGTAGGTGGACCACATACAAAAGAACATGGAGTGTAAACAGAGGGAGAAGCACGCCGCACTCACTTCGAGGTACTCAGTGGCCTTGAGTCCAATATTGGGGATGTTAAAATCTTGCACAGAGACATTAGTTTGTTTACATTTGAAAGAAAAGTTAAAGAGGCTATCTGGATGAGGGCTGAAGCTGAAGAACATGCCCTTAAGGGTATAGGGTGGGTTGTCAGGTCTAATTTATCACGTGCATGGGACAGGACTATAAAAACTTTACCTTGCAAGGTGAGGGATCACAACATTCTGTGACATCATCCAGCTACAACAAATAGCGTCAAGATTCAGAATTTCACAACCCAGCCAAAGGATGATGGTATATCTGGTTCACTGCTGATTGTCAAGATTTAATTTTGTTCATTATAGGTGTGATACGTTCGCGTAACTGAGTTTGGGCCACAAGTCTGGCGGCAGAATTTTTAATTCTTAATCCTAACCCACTACATGCCAGAAACTATCTCCCGATACTTACTGTATAAAAAATACCTATTTTCATGCATTCGACCCGGGGACTCGAACCTGGGACCTCTCGCATCCCAATCCAATATTCACCCCTACCAAGCCACCCACAGGCACTGCCTCTGCAGCATTTTGATGACCATATACATCTCCCAGTTGTGATGTATTTGGACCATTTTCTACTGTAGGATTTTGTAGGATTCAGCGGGGTTAGGGTTTGCTGAGACCTATTATAACAAAGTGCATTTTCCCCCCACAGGATATCAAATTTCCCAAGAAGTACCAACCAGTGTTCAGAGATCTTCCTACAACTTTAAAGGGTGTGTTCAAATCCATGCAGGGAGACGATTCTGTGCTGCAAGATTATAACCAGGGATCATTGAATCTTACCAAGGAAAGTGATGCAGTGCTGCTTGGTGAACTGCAGTTGCTGAAAGATATCATGACAAAAGTGAGTCAGAAATGTGGATGTTGTAGTTGTACTGTGGTAGGAGCCCCGGGGAGGCTACTTACATTGACTGAGTATACGGGTATGTGCCGCCCTCAAAACCCCCTTTTCAAGCCTCCTCTTCCGCTCCCCAAGATGCTCTTTTCAAGATAACTTCAGTTCTGAAGACCTCCATTTTCAAAGAAAATGACTCAAAATTGTGTTTTACTATGTTTTCAAGCTAATTTTGAGTGATTTTCAGCTCAAATAGTTTGTATGGGAAAAAGGCAGTTCTTGAGACCTCAATTCGGGAAAAAATCAGTTCCATAGACCCTATTTTGACCAAAAATCCGTTCGGCAAGACCCTATGTTGGATATCGTGGATCTCACATACCTACCAAAAATTTTTCGAGTGCCCCCCCCCCCCCCCCCCCCCGGGGTAGGAGCATTGGATTGGTTAAGATGGGAATATGTCCCAGTTTAGAAACAAAAATCCAGGTTAGGCGTTACATTCACAAACAATGTGGCCTGCAATTTGGGCTACAGTGTTTTTGCTATGTTAGTTCCAGTAGCTCATATGGAATTATTTTTAGAATCATAAAAAGCGTATCAAAACACATGACTAAACTAAACTTTGGGTAAAGCCATATGAATTAAACTTTTTGATCATTAATAGATCAAATTTGCATTCTCTGTACTGTACTCTTGTTTTACCTTACATAAATTATGGTATTCTAATTTGGGAAATACTTATAAGATATATCTAGATAAAATTCATAAATTGCAAAAGTGGGCAGTAAGAACAATCTCGCTTGAGCATTATAGGTGTCATGCCAATCCGCTCTTTAAAAAGCACAATTTTTTAGATGTGTATGATACATATAAATTGGATCTTGGTGTATTTATGTATAAACATCAAGCAGAGTTGTTACCAAAAACATTTATAAATTATTTTCGTAAACACAATCAAAATCATAATTATTCTTAAAAAAATGCCCAAAATTATAGCATCCATAACTCGAAGAAATGCTTTTCTGATAGATCAATTCGAACATCTGGTCCAGGTCTATGGAATTCTCTGGATAGAAAAACAAAACAATCTAAAACTGCCAAAGAATTTCGATATAAGTTCAAAACAAACCTTTTAGAAACATATACTTAAGCTTTGTGATATTTATAAATTCAACAATATATTTGTACTATCATATGATTTGTTTTGAAGTTTTGGGCATGTCTTGTTTTTTGTGCGTCGGATTTGTGTGTGTTTACTTTCTCCTAGTATTGTGTTATTAGACTATTAGGCCCTAATTTGGGGATGGCCCATTCAGGCCTTTTTGGCCTTTTGCCATCTCCTCAATATCATTCTTTGTTGTATTTTATGTATAATTTAATTTGTTCTTGCTCTGTTCAGTGTATTTGAGTGTGATATTGGAATAAATTGATATGATATGAAAGGTGCAAAGATGAATGCAAAACGAATCGGTAGTTTTATTTAGACTACCGGAAAAGCTGCAACATCAGGAACAAATTATGCATTGCAATTCAACCAGTGCGTGCTATTGAAAGTGAAAATCACAATTTAAGATGAGGAAGTTCCTCAATTTGATTCATTTACTCAATTATCTCAGTTTCATTCCGGATAACATGTCACATTAGTTTATCATTACATCAGAAACTTTCTACATTTAAAGGTGCATTGGACAAGACTTCCAATGTGAAAATTTTGCATGTTGATCTTGTGTATGAGGCTTTTCTCCAAAAGTATGTATGGATGCTATATTTCAGGAAAGAGGTTATTTTTTCTTTGTCTAACATTGCTTTTAAATTTAATCATAGGTTGCATATAAATCAAATGAAATTTCAATTTTGCATTGAATTCGTCAATAAAGTCAACATAAAAGAGGGCAACAGTTTCGTTGTCATCAACGATAATCAAAATTAAGGGGCCGCTTCAAAACTCAACCGGCTGTTGACCACCCAGAACCGTCGGTTCTAGGCAGTTGAATCAGCGGTTCGGGACGGTCAGCCACCAGTTTGAGTTTTGAAGCAGTCCCTAACTTGTATAACATTTTGAACATTGTGTATGCGTAATGCGCATATTTGTAGTAAAGTTCAAAAATTGTTTTTGACCTTAGGTTAGTGCACTATTGTGATTAGCCAAGCTGCTACCTTAACTGGATTCCCAATTTTCACTTTAATTGCAAATGTATCCCTCAATTTATTAACAGATTAGCTCAGCCTGTATTTTTTTTGCCAAAGGTTTTAATATTCATTTGAATATTCCTGTATGATTTTTTCATCCTTTTCCCTTTTATTTTTATTCACATGTTATGTATATGATTTTTGTCTTCTCTCTCAGATGTCCAGCAATAAAGCTCTTTTGCAAGATGGAGTTCCAGATTTATTCTCCTTCACTCTATCTGGCCTACGAGCTGTACAAACAGAATATGGTGTAGATTCCAAGCAAGCTAGCGATGCCAGTCAATTAGTATCAAAATTTCTTAACAAGGTAGATCTTGTTTTATTTCACTATATGTGATGGCTCACCCCGAAAGGGGGGACTTTGAAGATAATATCAATTTTGATTTTATCATTACATCTGTTACAGCATTTTCTAAGCTTTAAAATGACACCTTACTTGTTGAAATTGATCACAGCAATCAAATTTTACAACAGAAAATCCCCTGGAATTTCTTATTATTTCCCTTATTTTTTGCTGCCTATTTTCATCAGTTTCTTAAAAAGTGTTCTGTCGCAAAGTCCCTCTTTTCGGGGTGAGTCATCACATATATAGGATACAAGCTGTCCAAAAAGAATACAATTACTTACACACACTAAGAATGATGGAAAATAAGTGAGTAAAACAGAACATCACAGAAAATAGACAATTTGAAAAACGGAAAAATTGAAGCTTTAGTTCTAAGCAAGCGTTTAATATTCCATTCAACAATGTTAATAAACATTGCGATTAAGGTACAATAATCAGGCAACTGATTCTTAATACTGAGCTGGTTTAAATGTGGATTGACCCCTTTGAAGTTACAGTATAAACTAATGTTTGGACATGAAAATTCAGAGCCTTGCGCACAAAAACTGTGGGTGCAATTTACGCAAATACAAACGCTTTCCAGGTGCGCGCGATGTCGCAATGCTGTGGATCACTGATTGGATGGGCATTGTGTACTTTCCAGGGTCATGTGCTTGTTATAACTTCTGCACATGCATTTGCACCGTTCAAATTTTTAGTTTGTGTCCGATTTTTATTTGAAACAGTTTACTATAAGTTGGATTAAGTGTCTAGAGTCATAGTTGATTGCAATATTTGTACATTTGTGCTGATGAGCTAGGCCATGTGGAAAAAGTCAGAGGAACGGTGTGCACCGACAGTGTGTATGTAAGTATGTCAAGTCACCGTGTTCTGTGTTTGTTTTCCAACAGTTTTCATCTGATTTTGCTGCTTTATACAAGGACAATGCACTAGTTGAGGTACTACTGTCAGAAAACGCTCCAAATTCTCAAAGAATAAGCCGCTCAATTCTTCAGGTAAGTTGGCAAGTAATTTCCAGGTCCCAAGCTCCCATGGCTTGTTGACTCCCAATCAAAAGGTTCAATTCTTGGGTGGGAACAGTTTTCCATCTCTCGTTAATATGTACTGACAGCGAAGCAGTTAAAATAGGGCCTATACATAAACTTTAATTTGACTACATGTATTTTATAGTTTTATCAACCCGTCTCAAGTTTTGCCAACCTCTTTTAGGTATTAATCTGAATTTAGACAAAGGGCAAGGTTCCGTCCAGAATTTCTGGAACCTTACAACCAACCACAAAATGATTCAAACCAAATCAAGTAGAGTAGTTCACATCCAACATCCGATGTGTTACACTGTGGATATCTACATCGCATGCTGGTTTTCAATGCGCGGCTCCAGCCAGTGTCACATTTTTGTAGTGGATAGTCAATAACCAATGAGATTCTTGTTAGAAGGTTAAATTACATATAATGACCTATATCAAAACTGTTAGTTTGGACATTTTTTCATGTGTTTTTAAACAATTAAGATCTCAAATTTGACCAAGTTACATCCTCTCTTTCTTTAGCCTACAATCAGGAATTTCAATCTGTTAGTTTCTCTAAATAAAAGTACTTTAACCCTAACTCTCAAACGCTTAAAAACTATCCAAGTCTGAATACGTCATACAAAAATTTCCTGTTTCCCCTAGGATTCGAACCCCTGACCTTTCGCATCCTGATCCGATGTCCAGCTATGGCAAGCCACCGAGTATGGCTTGCCATGGTAGCACTTTTGTGCTCATCTGTATCCCCCGTCTATGACGTATTTGGACTTGAGAATTTCTTGATTTTTGCTTGTTGGATTTTGTTGGATAGTGACGTATTAGGGTTACAGGGGCAATTCATGATCCACTTTTCACCCACAGAGTCATCTTTATGGAATTTGAGTTTTTTGGCTTATAAGAATCTTTATCTGGTATATGTTATGTTCTCCAAACCATTCTTTCATATATGCTTATATTTTTGAGAAAAGTGAGGAAATGCGTCATTCTCTATTTATTGCTGGGGCCCCGACAGTAATTACAACCAGGCCTGGAAAAAATGTAAATTTCCCGGTAACACATACCTGAGATTTCCACATTTCCTGCATTGAACGGCATTGAAAGCTTACAAATTTTCCCACGAGCTCCCTGAACTTCAAAGCCTCCAGGTGGCCGAGTTACCCAGTTTTTCCAGCCCTGGTTAAAACACAGTAGCCTATGGGGATTTTCAAAATGCTGAAAATCTTTTAACTTGGAAACAAATAGTCAGAATCAAGTGAAATTTTCAGTATATAAGTATGTTGTACTCTTCTTGTTATTTGGCTAGAAAAGAAGCAAGGTTTTTGTCACATCAAAATAATGAATTGCACCTTTAATATTTTATGTCTTTGTATAACAGACAGCAACACCTACACCACCACCAGCACCAACACCAGAAAACATCAACATAGTCGGGCCAGTGGATGAGAACTTTGCAGTCATGTTCAATATATTCCTGTGGCTAGGTGTCGTTTTAACAATAACTGTGTTCGCTGTAGCTTATCAAATGTGGTATATGGATCCTGGCGATACCATTATCTATAGGATGACTAGCCAACGCATGAAGATAGATTAGATATTTTATGTCCTGGCAATACCATTATCTATAGACCATATCGATAATTGACCTACTCCCGCCGTTGATGGGGTAAATCCACAGAATCGGACGGGGAACGGAACTCAGAGCGAGAGCAAGTAGTGTGTTTATCATACTTGGCCTCGTTCTGAGTTCCGATTCCCCATTCGGTTCTGTGGATTTACCCCATCAACGGCGGGATTATGTCAATTATCGATATGGTCTATAGGATGACTAGCCAACAGATGGAGATAGATTAGACCTATCAATAATTTATTGGACAGTGTAAACAGAATTCCAGAGTGCTGGGCCCCATTGATTTTAAATGCAACCCTTAACATGGATTTTTGTTTACATTGTCCAAGAAATTATTTCTTTGCCTATTGATATTTTATGTCCTAGTTAAGTACTGAGTAAACTGTGATTTTATTTCTGAGATGCAATTCTCACTAACTCATAAAAATGCTCGCAATTCACTCAAAATTTTCTATAATATGACCTGCCACCTCAAAGGGACTGTTAAATTGCTTATGCATGTTTAGTGCAAGGTGTTAGCCAATGGCCAACAATGTATAATACAGTGCCTTTAAGATGGTAAGTCACATTTGTGTTGAATTTAAAAACGTTTATTCTTTCACCAAAACTGAGTTTTTAGTTATCTAAAGAAATGATTTATCAACTTTACTCAGGATTAGGAACAAACAAGTATATTTAAGTTGAATCATATATTTATGCTTCCATGTGATACTATTGTTACAATGAAAAATGTTAGCACATCAATTTACCTCTTGTGGTCCCTGCTGAGGTACTTTTGTTGCAGACCAGAGGATGATTTAAGACCTTCCCACAATACACAGTAACAGCTCAGTGAGCATGAATGAACTGCTTTGTATTTGTATGGGAAAGATGTTAAATTCCACACTAAATCAAACTGTGTTATGGGTGTTAAAACTTTAAGTGGCCAGAGATTTGTTTACATATTCAAAAAACTTGTAGTATGACCTATCTCAAAGTGATTTTAATACACCCATCGCTTCACTAATAAATGTACTGTGCCAGATTTTAATCATGCATATTGCTGTGCATGTCAATGGGAAATTGATCTCACTGTGGGCTGTTTTGAGCTATTGACTTCAAATTTTGAATGAAATTATGGGAAGTGCTTAAAACACCATCTGGTTGCAGACTATGGACTTTTGTACACTTCTATTTCAGTTATTATGCAGTATATGTAGTACAGTAATATCTTGGCAGTAATCACATTTGTGACTGTGGCGTTGAATGAAAGATCAGTTGTAGTACCCATGTAGTAACTACATATAGACTATAAGCAGGAATGTTGATGTGTAATTTTATTTCTACGTTTTAAAAATGCACACAGCATTAAATACCACAGTCAGGTTCTGATTTAGTCTGCTGTACTTGACTTGTACATACACAGTATCTTTATGTATACTTTGATGTACCTTGCTGCAGTAGAGGCACAGATTGGATCCTTAGCGGCTGCAGAATAACTACTCGAAAGAATGCCGCTGCATCTTTCTGTCATTTTCTGCATTTGTCTGTGTACTATTGTTGTTTCAAATAATTTTTGGACATGAAAATTCAAGAGCCTTGCGTCACAGTATTGCGTGTGCAATTTACGCATAATGCAACGCTTTCCATGCACGCGGGATGTCACAGCAGAACTGTCATTACTGATTGGAAACAGAATTGAGTGCTTTCCGATGTCCTGTGCTTGTCGCAGCTTGTGGATACGCGTTGCTGCATTCAAATTGTCAGTTTGTGTCTGAAATTTATTTGAAACAATAATAGTTTAGTAGCTGTGCCATAGAGTTTTACTCATGCACAAGTCATCATAACCTGGCTGTATATTTAGAGCACAATTTATTTAATTTATTTTGAATTTTGGTTAGTATACACCCAATATTATAGCAATATAGTAATATGTATCATATGTATAGCCAATCATTCCAACTCTATATTGTAAGTAATTATGTGTATATTTGTTATTGCATGTTGTATTTTTTACATGCCCTAAGACAGTGGTGGGCAACCTATTCACCAATTTGCGTCAAAAAGGTTTGTGATTTATATTTTGCGGGCTGCAATCGTAACTTCAGCTTGAGTACAAGTGAGCTTTTCATTATTCATTGTCTTTCGGACTTTATAAACTAAACTGTCCAACCACCAAGTTTTGAGAGGGAACTTGGTACAAGTGATCATGGGACATAATATTTTTTCAGATGTGCGAAGATGTATGACTTAAATTTCTACATTTTAGAGTCAATTTGACTTAATATATGGGCGATTTGGTTTGGTTCCCTCTTCCTTCAAAGTTGTGTCTTTTTGTGTGAGACACTTAATTTTCCAAATGGTACATCCATATCAAGACCAAATTTGAGT
Source organism: Ophiothrix spiculata (assembly GCA_000969725.1). NCBI lineage: Eukaryota > Metazoa > Echinodermata > Ophiuroidea > Amphilepidida > Ophiotrichidae > Ophiothrix > Ophiothrix spiculata. The sequence continues at coordinate 63,233 of JXSR01S009371.1, forward strand.
CCCTAGTCACCTATGCTAAGATCCAAAATGTCTAGTTATTTGCTACTCTCGCTGCTACTTATTACCAAGTCAAATGTTGAGAGGTCTATTGTGAATGTCAAAAATACTTGTAGAGTTTTTAGCTATTGTTGAAACTATAATGAATATGATGGGATTTATGTTGAAAAATGTTGACTTCACTTGGAAATGTTGACTATCATTGTAAAAATTATTTTTTTTGTTTCCGTTTGGGCTGCAGACCGCACCAAAATCCCTGTAAGGTTGCATGTGGTCCACAAAACATAGGTTGCTCACCACTGCCCTAAGGAGCAACTGTTGTAATAAGAAATAATTTCTTAATAAAAATGAAGCACATCCAGTTTATATCACCTTCTTTGCACAGTCACATAACATCAGGAAGGACGCACTGTTAACAGGTTTTTTCTTAAGCAAGATCGAGCCGGGCTCCATTTACCCAACAGTTTTCTAATTTTGGCTCCCGGTCTTTCCAATATATTACACTGGAAACCACAGAGCTTACCGGGCTCCGTTTTCAACTCAAGGAGCTCATTTTGGCTCTCGGTCCAGGCTTGCTTAAGAAAAACCCTAGATGCACAACTGTATTTATCTTCACACTGTGCAAAAGCATCATACTTTTCCGAATGTTGTAGTCCAATTTCGTTATTGAGTTTATTAAATTACTCACCTTTGTTATTCAAGATGTGTTTAGTCTGTAATAGAAATTATTTTCCATAAATTAGTAATGTGATCACCTCGGTTACCTTTGCAACATTTGTAAAACAAAAATACAGGGCGCAGGGCCATCAGCATATCGGGTTTGCATACAATTACTTTCCTGCACTCTGTATTATGAAAAGTAGATCTAGTCTTTCCTGAATCTGATTTGTATTGTGGCATTTTCCTTCTGTTACTATTAGTTTAAGTAATGCACTAGTCAATTGTAACATTGACCCATCCTTCAGTGTTTCATTTGACGTGTGCATTCATGTACAGTACAAAGTGTTTGTATATGCAAAGTTATTGAAATTTTCTATGATTATGATACAATGAAGTATTTCTGTTTAATAATGGTGCAATCTGAATATATAGATAGTGATATTAACATATATGTAGATAGGGATAATGAATATTCATACATTCTTAGATATGATGGATTTGTCAATTTAAGAATATTATAATTGGGTAACTGGGTGTCAAATTTAATTGTGGTGTTAATGCAAGCATGAATTGAAAGGGAGTATTGAACCTATACTAAGTACCCTGCTCAAGCTTTCACTCCTATTCACTTTTGGTCTCGTACATCTGACACAAAGATTGACCTCTCATTCACATCACATTGTACATGTAAAAAGTAAAGATTCACAGCCCCAGAGGGTGCTAACACACATAAGTATACAGTAGTCTCTATATGCTTACAGGGAAGGCATTCATATTCCTAGTTATGGGGATAATTACCTATCAATTTCAAATAATAATAATTATAATAATAATAAATATGAGTACTTTCCCGCGGCCGTGAGTATATAGCGAATACCTTATACAGTATACTTCTGTGATTCCAGCCTTGGTCGCAGTTCCACTGTGCTAACAATGGAATTAGTTTAAGATTCAACACTTGCCTTCACCTACATAGGTAAGGGTGAAGATTCAAAATAAAACATGTAATAAATTTGACTAGGGGTTGACATGGAACCCCTGAGGAGATATAGTGCAAGACTTCCATTTACGTTTGCGTAAAATTTTCATGTTTCCTTTGTCAAAATGGAATAGGTTTGGTTTTTAATTCTCTTTCTGGGTAGTGGTCCATTATCCGTATAATCATGTAATGTAAACAAGAGACTGTTTATGTAGAGATGTTATTTCATGTTATTTGGAAAAAAAGAATCAGGACAATTAATGAATACTATTTTATTGAATACTAGGAGAGATGCAAAAGTTGAAATTATTTTATTGTATTTTACTGGCGTCTAGTTAGTGTCTTCAAGCATGTGGTAAAAAACCCACGCTATAAACATCTTGTTTGGTTTGTCATGCATGAGCAGGAGTTGTACCGGTACAGCAATTTGGAGTAATTAAACATCAATGTGTTATTTCAACAATATAGTGCATTGGCTTTTGGATTCTTCATTGAGTTTGCTATCCGAATAGAGTGCACTTTGAGAAACACAACTAGCATACTCCTTGCAAATAAAAAAGACACTGGAAGTGGAATGTTGGGAACCCAGGAATTGGTGAATTTATGTGATTGTTGTATTTATACCAAAGTTAAGTCTGAACAAGTTATAATGTATGTTATACAAAAGTTTACAGAATAAATGTGGGCTCTATGTAATGTATATACATAGATATAATAGTAATGATATTGTTTCCTTGTTTCATTTTATTTTTGAGGATTGGAAAAAATACTGATGATATTCAATATCACAGCACCCCCACCCCCATGAAAAGGATTGGGGCATAATTAAGTACCTGCAGTTGAAGGGTTATGGGCCCAGTAAATCGTATAGGCAACACCAAAGGGCGTGTTCACACATAATTTGGTCATGATTATATATATTCTCGCTCGTGAGCGGCTCTAGAGCGAGACAATTTAGCAGCTGCGTTCACACTGGGACACGACTTGCGTGTTAAAACTAATGGCGCGTCACTTTTAGTCACGAGCGAGACAGTTTCTATAATTGCGTTCACACTGAGAATTTGGTCATGAGTAGCTCACGAACGAGAATATAGTCATGACCAAATTCTTTGGTGTGAACACGTCCAAAGTTGTTTTGTTTGATACCATAGTAGAGGGTATTGTTTCCTCTGTCCATTGACACCAAAATTATGAAAATTGGTCCGTGAATGACGTCACAATGGCGTAATAAACATGGCCGACCTGAAAATGTTGATTTTCATTGAAATATTAAATGAGATTTTTTCAATAGAGAGGACACCTATATACAATAATGGTCTGTAAACAGGCAGTTAAAAGTGGGAGAAATGTGTTAATATTACTTAGCGCTTATAGCACATTGACTATGCAAAGATGCTTTAAGTATCTCATAATAAAATTTCGCTCCTGGCACCATTTTTTTCGGGTAAAGTTTAAAACTTTTTGATACCCTCTTGTAGCTCTATTTGAGGTAAAATTGTTTGTTTGGTCGACCCTAAAAGTGGTTTTGAGAAAGTGACACACACACACCCATGTTCTTGGACTATTAATTTGTAAACAACCTAACTAAATTTTGAAAAAATAAAAGTTGGACCTTGAATGTTTTTTAGAATCTAGAAACACATGTCACATTTCTCAAATTTTTGATTTTTACCTTATTTTTTGAAATATTGCCAAAAATAGGTCCAAAATTGGCCCAAAATGATTTTTTGGTCATTTTGGCCTATTTTTGGCTATATTTCAAAAAGTGAGGTAAAAATCAAAAATTTGAGAAATCGTTCCTATACATGTGTTTCTAGATTCTAAAAAGCATCCAAGGTCCAACTTTTATTTTTCAAAATTTAGTTAGGTTGTTTGTAAATATAGTGGTCCAAGAACAAGGGTTTTTTGGACCTTGGTCCAAAATCATGCATTTTGGTCCAAAACTGACCTAACCATCATCTTCTACATGAAAATCCACATCTAGAAATGTATACTTTTATATGGGGTTACTTATCGGTTGCTGAGTTACAAGGCATACAATATTTCAGAAAATGAGGGGTTAACCGTTAACTGTGCCCTTAAAAGTGTTTTTTTTTTTGTGTGTGTTTTTGTTTGTTTGTTTTGGTTTGTTTTTCATGAGGGGTCTATTCAATAGCAATTTTATACGTGCTATTTTGTATATTTCTATGGAAAAATAAAGAATCTAAATCTGAATCTGCTCCCCTATGTTTCAAGCAGTCGACGGAAATACGGATACCCGTATGTCAAAGGTTATGCCGCGAAAGCTTCCTGTTGCCTGGTAGCTGTTAGCCTTTGCCGCATTCTTTACGCGCAACAACGTATCACTTTGGTTCGCATAGAAGACTTATTCAAAGGTTAGTTGAAGTACTTCAAAACAACCCTGCTTGAAGTGGCCGAATTTCTGGCAAAATGTTGTAGTTGAAATATTACTTTTCATAGGTGATTATGAATGAAGGTAGAAAGTTGCAACTTCGTCGGCCTACTTCAGCTTTCGGTAGTTTTACAAATAAACCTCCGGCTTCGAATCAATCATCATCCCGTCCACATGGAGGCTACCGAGGTAAGCTTAACATAACGTCATAAATAAGCATGTTCGAGTAAGCTTATTCTTTATGATGAAAGTCTTTGACTCTTTGTGATTCATAGTGTGAGGGTTTTTTTTCCTCCTGATATTGACCTGGAGAATATTTTGGCAATTTCATTCCAGTGAAATTATTCTTCTTCTTCTTCCATGGTAGTGTATACTTCATTGAATGAATATCAAACACACTGCGGGTTGATGCACGCGCAATTGAGTATGTGCGTCAAACCAAAATAAAGTGCAGCTATTTACAGTGATGTGCAGGTAAAAACAGGGTCCAGCAGATTAGATGGCCCCTCTGCTCAAAGCCATTTTGAAGGCATCGAGCGACGAGAAGTCTCCGGGGTTCTTCCTCAGAAAGTTCCATTCTCTGCTAGTGCGGGGGAAGAATGAAGAACAGTATGCTTGAGACTTAAAGTGTGGTATCCAGAAACGGCAGTCATGACCTCTGGTGGTGGATTGGAGTGGAATCAGAAAATCTATCCAGTTAATGTCAACAAATTGTCTCTAGTCCAGCCAGGTATATCGTTCATTCACACATACTTGCGTAATTTCCGACGTTTTGATTAGTCGAGAGCCGTCACGTGGCCATGTACAAACAGCGTTGATTCATAAGCGGCATAACAAATGTTATGATTGCGCGACGCTCCGCGTCGCCATGTGCACAACGGCGCGCCGGCTCTGAACGCGG
>JXSR01S009372.1:11640-23191 GCA_000969725.1 Ophiothrix spiculata
GATTTTTCAAGTCCAAATGTCCCATTAGTCGTCGCAATTAATGTTTTAGTTCGTGGAACTAATGCTCTTGCTCTCGTCAAACATCGATGTACGCAACTTGAAGAATAAAATAGAAAAAACGGGTTGGCCAATTTTTGGCCATTGCGGTGTTGCGGTCAAGGGGCGTTAGACCTAGGTAATAAATGTCCACTTTTGGAAAATCCCTAGCTTGAACACAGGCCTTCCGATGTTCAGATACATCTGATGGCCTGAGAGAATCGAGGTGAACATTTGGCAAGATTTGCTAAGTTCAAAGTCATGATTTCAAGAAATTGGAAAAAGGTCAAAACATTTGGACCATCAAATAGGGAGGAGAAAACGTTCATTGACAAGAATGAGGTACTTGATCATCTATACAATCCATACTTTAAAACAGATCAACCAAAAACGGGAAAAATTCACTATGCAAAAGCAGTAAGAATCGTAAACTACAACGTGGTAAACAAAAACATTTTCCATAAGCTAGAAAATCCCCTAAAAAAAAGGCTACGGGCCTGCATATGACTTGACTTAGTGTCATGACTTGACGTACATTTCGTATCCAAATTGTGATACCTGTATCAGAATAAGGATAGACTCACCTAGAGGACCACGGCAGCCATTACGGTTTGACAGTTCTTCCTATATATACAATGCATGCATTCTCATGGGCTAATTTTTCTCATGGGCTATAATTAGCCCATGACTTTTTTGCTATTTGCTATCTCTTTTTTGTTGGATCACTCATGTATTATTGTTTTAAACAATATTAATGAGTATCTACTTAAGTGTTTGTTGATTGAAAAAATCAAAATGTGTACTTCGATCATGCATTTGTTAATTTCGGGTGATTGTTTGTACTGTTTATGATCATGAATTTTCACAAGTTTATGTTTGGTAAACTCCTTGACTTCCATAGCCTATGGCTTAAGCAACTCGCTAAGTTATGCAATCTTGAACATGTTACCCACATTTTTCATGATGCGAGTTTTCAAAATGAGACTTCAAAATATTGGCAAATTCAATGGAGCCAAGTAAGTCGAATATATATGAAATCATATTCGGCTTACTAGTAAGTCTAGACTCACCTGGTATACACTATATGCAGCGCCCCATGAAGGAGCATTCGCACTGAGGGGACCCACAGCTTTACGTCACTGTCCGACCACGGAGCACGTAGAGTAAAGTTTCTTGCCCAAGCCAAGGAAACAAGGAGATATGGAGGGGTATCCGAATTCTGATACGCCTGTCGTGGCGCAGGAAACAAATCGATAGCGTAAGCTGGCAAATACATGTAGAACATCTTTCTTGCATTTGTAAATGTATCTGTGGAAATGTCATTTCCATCTGGGCAATTCCAGCGGGACAGCTTCGAAACATGTCCTGATATATAGCTCCTTATCACAGTCTAAGGCAAAATAATTTGGCCAATACTTTCTTAGAATTTAGGTGACAAATGATGATAATGTTGTTGACTTTTATACAAACCGGTATGGTGCGCGTCAAAGCTCAATATTTATTTCAGCTATTTCATGATATCCCGTTTCAGCTGTTTTTAATCCAAATTTGGATACGGGTATCAGAATTTTGATACGGAGTATCCAAAGTCGGATATCCGAATTGTGAGTTCCGCCAAACTGATTTATGATTAAGCAAGTATAGACTGTAAACCAAATGCACATACAGCGCCAGGGCCAGGAATCGAACCCAGGACCCCAAAAACTCATTGGTGCAAAGCGAGGGAAGTACGCTAACCCGCTTCCCCAAGCGGGTTATAGGCCCCTATTCTTTGGGTACTGAACCTCTAAATACTTCACTGGTTATCAATGGGAGATGGATATGATACTAAAAATGTTCTTGTTCTTGTTTGATTTCACAGCAAGTGTAGTAAATCATTTGGCTAAGCTTTATCAGAAGTGTCATCATGTTGTCGAGTTTATGCTGTTCTCTACGACGGTGTGCTGTGAGCAGCATACGCAACCCGCATGTGTTACAGAATGTTGAAAAAATGACAGGGATAGCAGGCGTGGAACAGAAACAGGTTGGTGAAATTAAACATATACGAGGGGGTATCAAAAAGTGTTAAACTTTACCCAGAAGAAATAAAGCCATGAACGTTATTTTATTATGAGATACTTGAGGCATCTTTGCATAGTCAATGTGCAAAGTAACACATTTCTCCCACTTTTAACTGACTGTCCACAGACCGTTATTGTAGGGTTTTTCTATATTGAAAAAATCTGGTTTTTATATTTCACTGAAAATCAATATTTTCGTATCGGCTATGTTTTATTACATCATTGTGATGTCATTCATCAACCCATTTCCATAATTTTGGTATCAATAGAAAGAAGAAACCCTACCCTTTAATACGGTATCAAACAACTAAATTTTGTTTGTGTCATAAAGTTTTACTGGGCCCTGTAATCCTTCAAATTCTGGGCCCTGTAATCCTTCAAATACGCTGCATGTCTCAATTTCCACCATGCAGCTTATAATAAGCAGGTAGGTAGATGACAACAATCATCTCCTGTAAAGAAAGCAAATCTACTTATATGAGACCATTTCTGCACCAAAATGTACATGAAGACAAGTTACTATTCTGACAAAATTTCGTTGATATAACTCCATCCCTTCTGAGTAAAGTTTAAAACTTTTTGATACCCCCTCGTATATGCAAAATCAAAGCCAACGTGAGTAATATACTTCTATTTACAGTTCATCAATTCCGAACATATAAACCAAACTACGCAGTAAATAACATATCATCTGCGCGTAAATGCTACAAATGCATGTGTATCGAACACATTCACAATTCCGCGCAAACAAAGCAACAATGCATGATGGGAAACCGAAACAGGAAATCAATCAATCAATCAATGATACACAGTACTTGCATGTCATGCATACCCCATTAAGGAGTCTATTCGTACAGGGGACCAACGGCTTTACGTGACTTCTGAACCACTGAGCAAGTAGAGTTTCTTGCCCAAGGAAACAAGGAGATGAAAACCGCCCGGCCTGGGGCTCGAACCCACAACCTCTGCATGCAGTTAAGGCCTAGATATACTTTGTCATTTTTGTAGTCATTTTCATTCAGAATTTTTCTCATGGTGTTACATTTTCACCACTATGTTAAATTTTTATTCGGAATGAAAATTTTCATTTTGATTTTTTCTCATGGTGTAAAATTTTTGTCATGGAGTAAAATGTTTCACCATTTATGAAAATGTTTCATGATGGTGTTCAACGGGGCATAGATCGATCTCATTAGGTCGAGAACAATACCATAATTACCTTGGTCTTTTCATTATAATCTGAAATATGTCCTTGACAGGTACTGTGATTTTATTATGCTGAAAAGATTTTCTGATTTTTCTCCAAAGAGAAACATTTTCATTTGAAATTTTTATCACCGTCTTGATTTTATATCATTCTATTTGTAGATTTAGCGGATTATTCGGATCGATAATATCGTCTAGAAACTCGAGGTCAATATGCATTCAGCTCTATAGATTTTCAAGATGGTAAAAATGACAAAGTATATCTAGGCCTTTACCTTGGTTTGTACTTTATAGTCCCTGTTTTCCAATAAGGCTTTAAAGAAAATTGTTTGTTTGGCGTAACCCGACCGACCCTATTTTTGGTGCCGACCCTAGACTCTTTCATTTTTTTTTTCATGTGTAGGCCTATATGATAAAAATTATAGAAATAAGCATGAAAACAATACTTTTTTCATGCTGCTGAAAAGTCCAGATTGCTATAAAACATGAAATATGTGAACATAAAATGTTGTTCCATTAATCTGTGAGTCCTGTAGTTATTTAGTGTCAATTTCAAAGCCAAAAGCAAAAAAAAAAAAAAAAAAAAAAAAAGAAAGAAAAAGGAAATTAAAAAGATCTGACCTACCTACCCTTATTATTTTTATTATGTTATGGAATGCCCATTATAAAATAGCAACCAATATCAGCTCTTCCTAGTAGTTTCTAGTTAACCCTGCGGCCCTGGTTTGGTAAAACTATCTAACTCAATTTTGAAAAAAATTGGGTAACAGACTTTCTTTGATAATTTGAGGGTGTTCTATTCATTGATAGTATTGGAAAATCTCTAAAAGCAAAATATATCTTATAATCTGGATATAACCAACAATATTTAACAGCATAAAATTAACAAACGTCCTATGTTTTAATTTCAAATGTGATGTTCTCAAATTGTTGCATTTCAAGTTAGATAGTTTTACCAAATTAGGGCCGCCCTGTGATGCAAAATTTTAGGTCCACATGCACAAAACAGCACTAACTTTAACAGTCTCATATTATTATCATTGTTTCAAATAAACTTGAAAACGCAGATACAAACTGATGACAATTTGAACGCAGCCAATGCGTATTCTCAAGCTGTGACAAGCACAGGACAGCGGGAAGTACACAACGCCATTTCCAAACAGTAATAACAGTATTGAAACATCGCGTGCACATGGAAAGTGTTGCGTATTCGCGTAAATTGCACACGCAATTATACTGTGACGCAAGGCTCTGAATTTTCATGTCAGAAAATTATTTTAAACAACAATAAGTGAAATTTGGTCCCTTGAAAAATAACTCATTTTAAGGAGTATGTGATCATTTATGCCCTTGCTTAAAGATCTGTGGTGAAATTTTTATAGGTTGATCATTTGTCTGTTTTAGAACATTTACATTTTTTCCAGAAAAACAAAAGTTTGCTTAGTCTGGGACTACCTAAAGTTAGTCCTGGAACAAACCAATTTTTGTTCTTTTAATATATTTGCAATGTTTTCAAACAGACAAATGAATCAAACACTAAGGCCCGTATTCCAGAAAGGTGTTTAGCTAAACCATTGTTTAACTGAGCATTAACTGTCCGGGAATGATAACTCACTGTTGCAGCTTTCAAGCGGAACAGGTCAATGAGTCGTGCTGTTGACGAGAAATAAAACCTTGATTTAGCTAAACACCTTTCTGGAATACGGGCCCAACTGTCCAGGTATGATATGCACCATTGCACCTTTCAATTGGAACAGTTCAATGAGCCATGTTGATGAGGAGAATTAAAACCGTGGTTTAGCTAAATCATTTTTCTGGAATACATGCCTAAAATTTACAATATAAATCTACAAGTAAGAAAAAGAATTATCACTAGTTCTGGGATTAATTTAGTCCCATTTTGTGGATACAGACCTCAAAGTCAATGTTACATATTGGAGAATATGCATGATTTTCCATTTTCCTCTATAGTTAGTGTTTTATAGAGGAAAATGGAAAATCATTTTATATAAAGCACTAAATAGTTTTAAATGTTTAGTGCTTTTTAGAGGAAAGTGGAAAATCATTTTAAAAAACAAAGTTGTCTAAAATGTTTTTATTTGTTACACCTTTTAACTTTTACGGTACGCAACTTTACCATTAGAATTTAAAAATGTCATTGCAGTGGAGATGTTATGTTTCTTAAAACACATGTTGGGCTCTTTCAGAGAGGCCCTGTATGTATGAAATGACAACCATACCTTTACTTTTGTCACAGTCCTTGTCCTTTTGTTTATTCCTTTTTGTGGTCTTATCATTAATTTGTTGTTTCACTTTGCTAATTGTCCAATCGGGATATCCACATTGGTTTAATGCTTTCTTGATCTTTTCCTCCTCTAATAGCTTATCAAGAAGAGTTCTCACGACAACAAGTTTTTGGTGTAGCGGGTGTTGCGAATCAAAGTTCAAATATTGATCAGTGTGCATTTTCTTTCTGAACACTTGTAGTTTCACCGATCCATCCGCTTTGCGAGTAATAGATGTATCCAGGAACGCGATGTAGTTAGAAGTTACCATTAGAAGTTGTGTGTATCAGATAAATAGCCTCTTAGGTAAACAATTCACATGTAATCTTACAATCGCATCAGTATTGTTACAAACTGGGCAATAGTAAATTAATCACCTATGTATTATTTTGCATATCAACACAAAAGTTACACTTTCATTTTTTAAAACTATATTATGGTATTTTAAAAATTTTAGTGAGCAAACCTAAGATACAAGGGTTCATGAAGGTCAACAAATGTAGTAACAAAATATGTAAGGCATAAAACGATCTTTAGCAAAAATGTTAGGGGACATTTGCTGTTTTTCTGGAAAGTAATATTGTAACGGGCCATACCAGCGCTTAATAAATTCCGAAATTTTTCATTCGACCTAGCCGGGACCTCCCGCACCCAAAGCGAGCTAGCAGCGCATAGACCAAAAGAGGACTTCCCCATCAGGTCTATACACTGAACGAACCTATACATTCGTAACATACTCCCTCCCTCACACTAGACACGTCCTCGTGTCTTAATCACAACATCAACAACTCCCATCTCGGCACTCAATTTAATGGGGGTCCGCCTAGCTAGGCGTTAAGAAACCCTATGGACCACCGCTGCCACCAAATTGTAACAGGCCGAATGTTACCCACCCCACTTATTCTACTGTAATAATCACGAAGCATACCAGCGCTTAATAAATTCCGAAATTTTTCATTTGACCTAGCCGGGACTCGAACCCGGGACCTCCCGCACCCAAAGCGAGCTCGCAGCGCATAGACCAAAAGAGGATTTCCCCGTCAGGTCTATACACTGAACGAACCTATACATTCGTAACAATATATTAACATTACTGGTTTTTTTTTTCATTGTAGACTATATTCACCTTAAGACGCAAGTGGAGTGTTCCTGCAGTTCCACTACACAAGTCAGGAAAAAGACAGAAATTGAAAACCAGATATAGAGTTTATATACCTGATGGCCATATCAGAGTCAAGAAGCTACTTAGACTGATTCTAACCGAGGATGTGGAAGGTAACGGCTGGGTAACATTGTTTTTGAAGGGGTATACGGCATTAAGCTACAAACAAACGATTGTCACTGAAAGAAGACACATGAACTGAGATCTCTCAAATGGAGATGTGAAATATTTGATTTCAGGATCTCAGGGGGTGGTGTCATTGAGACCTGTATATCATGCATGACCACAAAAACAAAGAAAAAGAGTATTTTTTTTCACAATTGGGCGTGATACCCGGGTATCACTATTAGGGTATCAAAAACAGCAAAAATGGGAAAAAAGTATTGAAAACACATGTCCAATATTTGAAAAGGGTAGTTTCCGAAACATAAAAGGAATAATTTTTTACACGCTTAATACATACAATTTCCTGGTTAATGTGCCAAAATGTCTAAATTTTGTTTTTCTTGGATGCTATTGCAGGACTGACTATGCAGATGGAGCGACTGACCTTGTAGGCCATTTATTCAATCCGGATCATAATATATGTGGTTGGGGTCAACAGAAATAACCGTACATGCTTAGGGTATATAACTACAGCAAGAAAATAAAATCCATGTTTAGGGTATGAAAATCACTTTAGGCCAAACAATAATTTATTGGACAGTTTTAACAAAAATCCACAATATAGGGCCCCATTGTTTGTGAATGCAACCCCAACTATAGGTTTTTGTTTTAATTGTCCAATGAAAATTTTTTTATTTTGCTTATATAGGCAATACATACTTAGGTTATATTTTGCCCAAAGGGGAACATTTTGGTTAGGGTACTTTTCAAAAGTAACTGGACACACATGATATACGGGTCTTAATTGCAGTGGTCCCCTTGGGGTCACGATACCCGTTTCGGTCTCCCTTTCCCTAATTGTAATGTGATTAGATGTAAGGGCTGGGAAACATTTGTGACAGATTGAATTTAGTCCATGTACTCCCAATTTCCTTTAGCTTATTGCTTTTAGAAAATTAAGGTATATGAATTCTATTTTAGGCCGAGTTCCCATCAAGGCCGTATGTCGCAAGATTGGCGCAGAAGCTCAAAAATTGGTGCAAGATGTTTCTAAAAAAAAAAAAGAGGGCTTTATAGCTTAAGCTTATATATCGTTCATATATTTTAGTTTTATTCCATTTATATTTAAAATTGTTGGCCCATTTTAGGGGTCGTCTGTCCGTGATCAAGAGGTTTTGAGTTTATGTCATCACTTAACGCAGAGCAAAAATCCTTAGAGGGAGTACTGATTTTAGGGACAGTAAACATGCTGAATTGTCCTCTTTGTATTTTCATTGAACATAGGTTTTGAGTAGAAAATTTGGATATTGTTTTATAAAGTGAATGCTGATTCCAGTGGTGTATCTTGAGCATCTGGTGGTAGGGAACTAATACCTTCATCTGTCAATACTCTTGCTCCTCCCTCCCCACCCTCCCCACATTAAAATGTCTGATAATGCCATTGAATGTACTGTACGTAAGGCCTACATAATTTGTTGTGTTACCTTTTCTGACCGACCCTAAATCTGGTAAAAATTGGGTCAGGATTTTTTGTTACAATTTTTTTCTATTAAACTTACTGTTTCTAGCACTGAAACTCACAATAAATGTGTTCAATTAACAAATCTTTGGTGTCCTGTCAGAAATAAATGATATATAATAATAAGTGAATAAATAATCTTGTTATGTCATCATATGACTTTAAAATGCATTATTTTTAGAGATTTTAAAGGTCAAAATCTCCTTTGAATAGGAATAGTAACCCCCTCCCCCCCAAAAAAAAAATCTTTCCCCACAAGGCATCAAGGTGCAGTATTGTATCTATTTGTAGAATTGCGCCGTTCTTGAAAAAAATGAATGGAGTATTGCTATTGAATGGGAACATTTTGTCAAAAAGACACAATCCTGCACCTCACTCCCAAAAGGGCAACACAAGAATTTTTTTTCTTGGCCCAATCTCAATTCTTTCTTCTTGTTTTATCGTTCTTCGTATTACAGGTGTAGGTGCGCGAGGTGAAATTGTTATAGTCCCAAAACGACAAGGCCGTTATGAATTGCTTCAACATAAGAAAGCAGTCTATGCATCACCTGAAAACGTAGAGGAATTTGCCAAAGTAGATGGCAAAGACCTGCCACTAACAATGTCTGCGGTAAGTAGCTTTGGGTGATTAAAGAGAGGAATTTGCCAAAGTAGATGGCAAAGACCTGCCACTAACAATGTCTGCAGTAAGTAGGGCCGGGTGATTTAAGGGGCAACTCTTAATCTCCTTTTCATCCTCAAGGTTACCTCTATCAAATTTAGATTTTTAGCCAATAAGAATCCTTAATTGTGTAGCCTATGTTACAAACAGGGGCGCAAAAAAGGTACACCCCAAAAAATTTCAACAGCTTTGAAAAACTCCCCTTTATGGCGAAAATGGGTAAATTCTGCTAAAATTTGCCCAATTTTTTTTCACATGCAAAAATGTTAGGTTTTTTGCAGTAACATTTGCTTATTTAAGCTAAAAAATACTAAAATTTTAAGGCCGCACGAAGCGCAAAACCTTTAGGCAAAAATGTCAGCAGTATGTCCCCTTTTGCTGCCGCCACTGCATGAAATGTTGGTCTAATTATTTTTCATGTAGTGACGATTTGGCCCCCTCCCCCCTAGATGTGGCGCCCGGGGCAACTTGTCTCCCCTTGCCCCATGCCTCTGGTTACAAATCCCAAACCATTCTAAAAAATACACTTGCAAGTATTTTAAAAGTGAGAAAGTGTGTCATTTACAACAGAGTAGCCTATGGGGATTTTTTACAATGCTGAAAAGCTTGTAACTTGAAAATGATAGTTAGAATAAAGTGAAATTTTCAGCATATATTTATGTAATTCTCTTTTTGTATTTAGTTAGAAAAAAGGGAGGTTTTATCACATTGCAATCATGAATTGCACCTTTAAGATAATAATAATTAAATTAAAGAAATTGTTAAAAAGTGGAATCAGTAATCATTTGATCTGTTTATGATTAAATCCTTCATCTTAATTGTTGTGTATTAATTGATGGTGAGTTAATGTAATGAGCATTTTAGAGTGCACATGAAACACCAAGGGGTGCAATAGGGATGTTTCCAAAATGGCATGAGTTGAACATGTCAAAAGTAAAATAAGATGACATATAATCACCGAACAAATTCTTGTAAGGGCTTATATGTCATAATAATAATAACATGATTTTTCCATCTAACATTATTTTTTTTTTCAATTTTGTATTGAATGAGTTTATCCAGAACAAAATTAAGCAACATCTATAACATTACTTAGTGAACTTGTCAAAAACAATATCTGGGATACAACTTGTTGTCATACAAAATATAAAACACCTAAACATAAGTCAATTATACAACAGTGATAAAGAAATATATATTAAAAAAAGGTTGATGATGACTTGGTAAAAGGTCTGACCCAAGATCGTACCCATGGCAATCAACCATGTCTACCATTCAAGCGTGCTCTTGAAAAACGACCATCTTACATTGAAGACAAATGAAGGTGGTAATCGATAGAGCATACAGCAACGACCGGTGTGGTGAGCGCGGAAGAGTCTGAAGCGAGTCTACCCAGATTTCATTCGTAGGCCATACCGACATTTGGGACCGGGGAGGGGTGAAATCATGGTGAAAGTACCGCATGTATAATGTGGTAAAATGATTTGTTAAGCTTGGATGGTGCATGGTGTTGTTGGTGTGATTCTGGGAAATGACAATAATGGCTATGTCTGAAACCTTTCCTTATAAATGATCTTAAGATGTTAAAGTTTATTTATTAAAGAATGTTATCCTAGTTGTTTCTGAATCATTGTTGAATCAGTAATCATTTGATCTGTTCATTATTAAATCCTTCATCTTAGTTGTTGTGCATGTATTGATGGTGAGTTATTGTATGAGCATTTTAGAGTACACATGAAACACCAAGGGGTACAATAGGAATCTTTCCAAAATGGCATGAGTTGAACGTGTGAAAGTAAAATAAGATGACATATAATCACCAAACAAATTCTTGTAAGGACTTACATGTCATAATAATAATAATTACTTGATTTTTCCATCTAACATCATTTTTTTTTTCAATTTTGTATTGAAAGAGTTTATCCAGAACAAGATTAAGCAACATCTATAACATTACTTAGTGAAGTTGTCAAAAACAATATCTGGGATACAACTATTTGTCATGCAAAATATAAAATACCTAAACATAAGTCAATTATACAACAATGCTAAAGAAATAAATATTAAAAAAGGGTTGATGATGACTTGGTAAAAGGTCTGACCCAAGATCGTACCCATGGCAGTCAACCATGTCCACCATTCTAGCGTGCTCTTGAAAAACTACCATCTAACATTGAAGACAAATGAAGGTGGTAATCGATAGAGCATACAGCAAGGACAGGTGTGGAGCACAGAAGAGTCTGAAGCGAGTCTAGCCAGATTTCTTACGTAGGCCATACCGACATTTGGGACCGGGATGGGTCAAATCATGGCGAAAGTACCACATGTATTTGTTTGTTTGTTCTATCTTTATTCTGGTATACTCTTTCAATACAAATGTACTGGTCTCCCAAGAGGTCCAGAGAAAAATTACATGTACATATATTTATAAATTATTTACAAAGAATAATATTTACAAAAATATAAATGTTTCTATATTTAAATGAAAAGAAACAAAATATACAAAAAGTCAATGAA
>JXSR01S009372.1:27266-39963 GCA_000969725.1 Ophiothrix spiculata
AAAAAGAGGTTGATGATGACTTGGTAAAAGGTCTGACCCAAGATCATACCCATGGCAGTCAACCATATCCACCATTCAAGCGTGCTCTTGAAAAACGGCCATCTTACATTGAAGACAAATGAAGGTGGTAATCGATAGAGCATACAGCAATGACAGGTGTGGTGAGCGCGGAAGAGTCTGAAGCGAGTCTACCCAGATTTCTTTCGTAGGAAAAACCAACATTTGGGACTGGGATGGGTCAAATCATGGCGAAAGTACCGCATGTATAATGTGGTAAAATGATTTGTTAAGCTTGGATGGTGCATAGTGTTGTGGGTGTGATTCTGGGAAATGACAATAATGGCTATGTCTGAAACCTTTCCTTATAAATGATCTTAAATTGTTAAAAGTATATTTATTAAAGAATGTTATCCAAGTTGTTTCTGAATCATTTTATCTCAGCCTACCTGTATGTTTAGTAATAAACCATTGCTAATGAATTTCTTGTCGGGCAAATAACTTTGAAATCTTTCTTGTCGATGGACTAGTTCCAAAAATACCAATATCAAGCCCTGTTCCTGAGGCATGATTATCATTAATGCAATTCTTTTAAATGCACTGAAATGTTTTGTAAAACAGTTTGCCACAAATGTGAATGAGAGCGATATATTATGGTAATGGGTGAAAGGCAAACTCTTCTCAGAGTAAAACAACTTATGGTCATGTGAAAAAGACAAATTCTTAACAGTGTCTGCAAGGAAAAAATATCCTATCATCTTTCTGTATCAAATGCACCATAGCAGACTAATACACATCACTCATTTTGCCTCTCTTTCAGACCCTGCGATATTTAGGTGATAAGCGACTCCATGTAGGTGTTCAATGTCTGGAGACGGATCCACATTTGGAAGAGTTATCACACCCTAAGAAGAGAATCATTAATGCATTTAAAAATAATGTAAGTTTTTTTGTCAATACTTGTTAAAATTAACTGTTGAGTTTGCTATATTTGAATCTTGTCTACATTTGTATTATCCAAATGTCTGAACAAAATTTGATTATGTCATGGGCGTTATAAACTTGGACTTGGGCGACAGATTAAACCTTAACTCAGTATTTTCAAGAATTTGAAGTTTTTCCGTTTGGTGGGTAAGTTCAAAAATTCACTTTTTTCCATTTTTTGTCATTTTTTGACCTTATTTGGCATGAAAATTAAAAAATTGGCCAAAATTCTAAAAAATAAAAATGACGCAACATCGGAGTGGATGTTTTAAATTAAAATTCCCATTCCGAAGTCATTTAAAAAAAAATTGTTATTTTTAGCTTGTCCGGAAGCCCAAATGGCCAAAAAATGTGTTTTTTGTGATTTTCTAAAAAAAATTGATTTTTTGTCAAAAATCAACACCACCATCATGTTCCTTGTGAAAATTCCTTTCTGGAAATGTATACTTTTATTAACTTTAAGCATTTTGTTAAAAAGTTACGGTACAAAATAAATTTGCAAAACGTACAATTGAGTAACATGCTGTCAATGTACTAGTATTTCAACAATATCTGGCATGTTATTATGTAACACCTCGCCGTAAAGGCGATGAACATTCAGAAAATCTGTAGTTGAATTGGACGAGTGGATACGGTAGTTTTAAATGTTTCCTTGTTGATGATCTCAACATGACAAATCGTCTTTTGGGAAACTATTTTCAAATTATAGAATAATTAGTTACATATAAAGTTTTGACTTTGAGAATGCAATGTTTTATATCTGGAAACACTGGCATTGAATTATTTTTTGTGGCAAAAATTTAATTCAAAACACATATAATCATTTTTTTTTTCAATACTGTAAATATTTAGATTCAGCAAGATGGTTATAAATGCAACTTGGTACGTTCAAGTACTTTATAAAATTAATGAAATCAGCAAGTGTAGGGTAAGTTGAAATTCAAATTCGTGATCATGGCTTATACCTTGACGTGGAGTGTATGAGGGTGCACTACACTAAATAACTTGCGTTTGCAATCTGGCATTACTAAAATCAGCAAAATTGACTGCCCTCTCCTAAATGAGGACCTCAAAACGTATGGAAGGGCAATATGTGTGGTCAATATTTTGTTCTAATTATAGCGTTAGGTTTATTTCAAGATGCTCTGATACCATTTTTGATCTCCAGATTACTTTGGTAAAATTTAAAGGGTTTTCCTTAAATTGCGTCTGATTCTGGTAGTACAAAATTCGGCTGTCAGTGATAGGGGCGTTATTACTTCAGCATCCAGTATCTTGAAAATTTTGCCTTGATGGTGTACTTTTATCATCATTTTGTGTTAGAAGAGATCATAATCAATTGAGAAAAAGCAGTGTTGAAGCAACCAGTTGCTTTATTATTGAGTTTTCGGGTGTTTTTAGGAAGCCATTTTGTACAGTAAGTCAATGGGAAGCAAGTTTGTGGTGTGGCGCGATGAGTGTAAACCTAATCTGGTTCTATCTATTTTCCCTTTCAGTTAGGAATGGTTGTTTCAGAAGATGCACTGCAGCTTCCAGAGGAACCAATCAAAGATTACGGCACATATACAATACAAGTAACAGTAAGTAAAATTGTTTAAAAGAATTATTAGATTTTGAATTGAGTATTAAAGGGGCATTGGACAAAATTTTGAAATTTTATTTGTGGATTATTTACACTTCATATGTTAGAAAATAGCAGTCAATTACCAGATGTCGGGAAAATTTTGATCAAAACCTTCAGAAAAGTCAAAAATTTGAATTGTTATTTTCAATAATTTTGTTTGTTGATCTTGGGTATGGGGCTCTTCTCTAAACATATTTATTGATGCTATATCAAGAAAGAGCCAAAGATTTGTTTGTAAAACATTCCTCTCACATTATAAATTCCAGATAAATCAAAAGCAATTTTAAAATTTGCATTATAAATATCTCCTGAAAAAGCCAATTTTAGAAAATCAACTACAGAGGGCAGTAATTATCGTTGTTGACAATGATAATTAAAAAAAAAGAATATCTAAATGTTTTGATATATAGGGTTTGAATATGACAGTGAAACTTTGCATGCTGTCATTATTACCGTTAAGGCTTCAAATGATGCAAAAAATTCAAAATGCTTGGGGAAAATTTGGAGATGCTGCTGGACTTGACCAATGCCCGTTTAATTTGAATGAGGTTGCAAGTGGAAAGCTTAAAACTAATAATAAATAATAACTGAATTGATTCTCAGAACCATGAGTTTCAGATTGGTTTGACTTTTCAAGGCTATCTTCCAACTTGACCTCATATAACATTTGACCTTAGAATGTGATTTTTGATCTCATGAAGAAATTAAGATTCCCATATTATATCCATAAACCAAGTTTGGTTCCAATCTGACTTCCAGCTTTTAAATTGACGCTAATTTGATATTTACCTAAGTTTGATATAAAATTGGATGGATTTTTTCGCATGATACAAAAAGATATTGGTCGAGCTATGAGTTTTACAAAATATCGTGCGAGACGCGCAGCGTCGAGCTCGATATTTCTAAAACTCATAGCGAGACCAATTTCTTTGAGTATCATGCGAAAAAATCCATCCAATTTTATCATTATTATGTTCAAAATCTGACATTTTGTTTTCTGTCCGATATCCCTGACCGATTTTTTTGGAAATCGGTCAGCTCAGAACATAATAATGATATAAAATTGGATGGATTGAGCATGATACAAAAAGATATTGGTCGAGCTATGAGTATAATGGATAAAATCATCAAAGCATGCATAAGTCAGGCAAATATTACCTGATTAACAACAACAGACAGCAACGGAGGATGATACATTATGTAATTATCCCCTCTATTTTTCAAACCCAGTGGATAATGAATAAGAAATTCTTGAAAAGGTATTTTTGGGAAAGTTGGGAAGCAGGTTTGGATAGCGATACTTCACTCACTTTGCACCAATGAGTCTTCAACTGGGTTTGATATTATACAAATACAACATGGTATAGAGAGAAGTGGTGAAAATTACTGATCCCAAGGTGTTGGATGCGTGTGACTACCTTCTAATGCGAAGCAGAGGGAAGCAGTCACATGCATCCAACGAATCAGGAATTTTCAATACTCCCAGAAAAAAACCATGTTGTATTTGTTTTACTATACCTCATAAATATTTCAATGAATTTGATGTAAACAACCAAAATCACTTAAAAATCTCATTGTTTTGGACCGTTGTATGAATTGCCAACTGATAAGTGATATAATATGATTACAGAGGGTGTGCGGTAGTAGGGGTGTGACAGTTTTCAATTTTTTCCCTGCGTGGGCATTATGAGCATTTGGGGCACAACGGGGAAGTTGGCAAAATACTGTTACAACGTCAGGTTTAAAGGAGTCCTGTCCGATTTGGTCAGCATTTTTTCAATCTTTGAGATTTTGGTACCACAACATTCCTCATATTTTTCTCATTATCCATGTGAAATTCTATGGCTAAAACGTGTCACGTTTCAGAGATATTATAAGTGAAAATGTGTTAAATAATGGTAACCATAAAATTACTGACACAGTGAAGTATAGGCAAGTGGAAAATACAAAATTGCTCATAAAATCAAAATGGTTGTTCCGATTTAACTGAAATTTGAAATTGAAGCATCTTAAGCGGTGATCTTTCATATGACAGTGAAAACTAAAATTTGAAAATCTGACCATTTACCTTTAATATACTGACCAATTTTATTTCGTAGTTGCCTAATATTTATGAAGTGTAGTAATCATGGTCACAGTACTGTATATGTGCATTCCCCTTTTTTAGTCAATGGTCACTTACGCATGTTCTACTATGGGTTATCCAGTCTTCCTCTTGCATTAAAAACTATCCAAAATCTTGGACTAAATGGAAATATTAAACTTCAGAATGGGATTTTGTTTTTCTTGTTTGGTGTAGCGTAACAAGTCTATGAGAATTCAAACTAAAGTCGCGTGAAGAAAACCTTTTCATTTTTACTCGTCTGGTGCAACGAGGTTAAACTTCAAACGCAACTCACGCGATACTCGTGAGCTCGCGTGATTTGTCTGTTCTGTTGCTGTGTGACTTGATGATCGACTTGATTGGTTTGTTGTTCACGCACGGTGCGATTTGGTCCCGCCCAGAATGAAAAGGTTCTTTTCAGATGACTATAGTGTACAAATCGCACTTCCTGTAAATGTTGTGACAGCTAGCAACAAACTTTGTTCTTTACTAACGTTAAGAATGGAAAACTAGCTTCAAGTTGAGGAATTGTTCACAGTAAGCGTGATAACTGTTTTCTAGACGATGAGATCTATTTAAAGCGACTATTGATCTTTTATATTTTTGTTCTATTCTTTCTTTAATGTTCTACAGGTAAATGAGACAGAGACTTTACCAATAGAAATGGAGGTAGTCAAGAAAATTGTGACATAACTATGGATTTGTGAATTATGAACACTTGAGAGAATATGTATGGGATACACCTGATAGGTGTCTGGATTGCAAAATTTGTTATGCGAGTGCAAGAAAGTCGTATCTGCAATGGCTGCCCTGAGTTATATCTATTTTACCACTTGTCACAAGAATGTGAAAAATCCCTCAAAATTCCACTGTCTTATGTCAGTGGTTCTTGAAATGGTTCTTTAGGTGACTGTGTCAAGAACAATATCAAGAACCACTGACCCAAGACTGGAGATTATACAGTGTGCAGACCAAATTTATGACAAATGGCAGCTATTGCAGATACGACTTTCTTTCACTCACATGACGAAATGATCTTATGCATATTTCTGTGATGGCAATGAACCTACTGAGACTATCTGGTACCAAACGTAACTGGTGTCTTGATTGTAAATGCACTATGATGGGACATATATTGAGTACACTGTATTCATTTAATGCTGACACAATATACTGAGCTGATGAAGTCCAAAATATATCTGAAAAAATTGAAGAGTCAGTTTCTTTTATTCTTTTTTTTTTAAATAAGCAGACTATACTCTATAAATCTAGAAGTGTGCAACAAGCAGGCGATTAACGCACATAAACCAATATGACCATACGGGAAGTAAATTAGTCCGTATTTTTTGAATCATAACAACATACAAAATCTTGTAAAATGATGTAATGTTCAATGTTTTTTCATATGTTAGCAACAAAATTAGTCCAAAATAATACCAAATCAAGAAGATTTTAATGTTAAAAAATTAATACGCAGTGATTTGGTCTTAATCAATCATTACCAATCTCTTACACAATACAAAACCAACAGTTGACAATGTTGTAGAATTCAAGGGATATGTCATGGATGTCGTAACAGAGTCTGATTGCTTGTTGCATACTTCAAGGTATAATACTGAGTATACTCATAAGCTGAGAGTATCTACTGACCATTGATCTCAGTCAACTACTTTTTGACTCCCCCAGTACTATTAGCTAGCAAAATGCTAGTTCAAAGAATACGGGCAAATTACTAGTAGTCAGGCAGCAGTTGTGTTGTTTTAAGGGCTACTTCAATTTTTTTGCCAAGTCTGATTTTTCACTTTAATGTGCTTAGTGACACCCCAAGGAACACATTTCACCTTGGTGTCAAATTCTCAAAGACGATTTTCATTGCCTGAGGGCGCTATTTCAAAATGGCCGCCAAAACACAATTTCAAAGTAATAATTTCCCAATAACTCGGCCGTTACACATTCAAATATATTAAACAAGGTATCTATACCCATATTTTCAGGGTCAAGGATTATGATAGAGTTGGTTTTAAAATGATTGGAGTCAATGTGAGCACTTTTCTTTCAAAATGGCCGCCAAAACACAATTTCAAAGTAGTAATTTCCCAATAACTCGGCCATTACACATTCAAATATATTAAACAAGGTGTCTATACCCATATTTTCAGGGTCAAGGATTATGATAGAGTTGGTTTTAAAATGTTTGGAGTCAATGTGGGACACTATTCTTTCAAAATGACTGGAAAATAGTTCAAAAATCCTTAAATAATCGCTATATATTTAAGGATATCAACTATTGAATCACTCTTGAAATGTTTTTTTTAATTTAAGAATGAATGTATTTACCAACCTTGCATTTATAACATCCTAGTTTACTGAACTTATATAAGTTCATACCATTATAAATCATGACAGTAGGCCTATGATACTGAAGGGCTAAAATGCATTAGAGAACTTTTCAAATATATTCAGATTGTGTAAAATACTGTTCTGTAAAGATGCAGAGCTTGTTTATGCGCATTAAAATAATAAGGTCTAACGTTCTAAGGAAAGTAGTGATTTTATGTCCATATTGTTATTATAAACATAATTATGATCATGCATCAGAAATTTCTTTGGACGCATCACAGACTGGCAGACACATAGTAAAGGCATCCAGAAGTTTCTAACCAATTACATGAATCAAGTACAAGTGTTACTGATGTTTATTGCAGCTACAAGGAAAGCAGACTGGAAGCTTCATTTGGCTACAATTGAAGACCTACTTCCTTACTTCCATGCCCATGATCAGTACAATTACGGATGCTGGGGTCCACTCTATGTAGCTGTTATGCTGGAATTGCAAACAACAGAACCAGAATTATGGAAGTTTTTTGATGATGGTAACTTTGCGATTACTAAGAATGGAGTACCTTTCACTAGCATAGATCCTGATCATGCTATTGAGCAAGAGCATAGAAAAATGAAAGCCAAAGGAGGCTTTGTTGGACTCACAGGCAATGAAGCAGCGCTAGAGAAGTTCTCCATCATTGCGCCATCATTGGCTAGAATAGTCCAAGATTTTACAGATTCTGCTGGCATTGAAGGAAGACAGGCATCATCACTTCATCATGAAGCAGTAGGTGGTAAAAGCACAAAGATGGATAAACAGTCCGCAAAAATTGTAGATGTCATCAGTAAGCAGGGGAATCCATTTCTGCAAACAGACGTGTTTAATCTGGTGACATATGCTGTGGCCCCTACTGATGTGAGCAGAAACATAGAGAACCGTGATCAACTGGGAAAAGAAGCACTGGAGAAGTTCGTGTCTAGTAGGATGGTGAATAAAACAACAGGTTTTTGGGATTCACAAAAGAAGAACAACATCTCATATTTCAAAGATTTTGGACCAGTTTCTCAGACCAAAGTAAAAGGACAACTTGATACTAGCTGTACTGTTAGAGCAAGTAAAAATAGCTGTTATCACGACTCTTAGTTGTAGCTAGAAGCAGACCAGAGTTTGAAGTCAAAGATGCCATCGGTGAATATGAATTCAACAATACTCCACCATCAAACTTCAATCCAGATGGTTCTATGGTCACACTCTCTAGCAAGTCAGAAACAGTCAAATTGATCACAGATCTTACATTTCCAGATGATATCCAGGAACCAACTACAGACATCACAGAGTTAACATCACAGATCCTCAGAAAAGATGCTATGTGTGTTGTCAACACTGTAACAAAGCCATCTGATGGAAAATTCACAGCCTCAGACTTCGATTGCAGACTTAAGTGGCCCATATGATGAAGTACGTGTAGTATTTGATAAATATCTTCCAGGCTCCCTCAAGGAAACAACAAGAGAAAAGAGAACAAAAGCATCAACATCTATCCACTATCATGTCAACGATTATACGGAGATAAACAAATGTGAAGACATTCCTGACACACATTGAAACCAAATCCGAACTAACAGAATACCTTTCCAAAAAGATCATATGCCATTACAAAGATTCAGTCAAGAAGGTCCTTGCAATTCACCATAACACAATGATCTCCAACTGCAACCTGACAGATATTGTTTCCGTGCCGGAAATGGTGGAAGGGCATCACACGTTGGAAGAAGGTGATCAACTTGTTATACTTAACGCCTTTGATGTTAACCAGAAGAACCCAGATGCAAAGTTAGATGTTTATTCTGTTGACAAGGATGTGTTTATCTTGCTAGTAGGATGCTACCCTTTGCTCCCACCTAGGAAAACTCTAAGGAGAAACTATAAAGACAAGCGTTTGATCTGGGAGAGCCATTGAAAACTTGGCAAGAAAAGAGCAGAAGCATTAATTGGGTGGTATGCTTTCAAGGGCACAGACAATACAGGGACTTTGGCAGGAAAGCAAGTTACAAGCCACTTTAAGGCATTCATGCAAAGTGATGATGCCATACTTGATGCCTTCTCTGTCTTTTGCTTGACAGAAAAATTACCCGCCTGGATCATGAATGAAATGGAGCGATATTTTTACTTACTTTAACAGTACAGCTAGTATCAAGTCAGAGTCTACGAAGAAGCTGAGGTGGTTGTTGTTTGCCCAACATGGCAAAGAAGGGCGACAGCTCCCTCCAACTCTTAGGACTTTAAAAACCACACACAGAAAGAGCATATTTCATGACTCTAGTTTGGAAGACATCCAGTAAGCCATGCCCTAAAATCCCTGCACGGACAGAGTACTCCTTGAAATCAGTAGATGGTCATTTATTACCAACACTTTGTACCAATCCACCAGCACCAGAAGCTTTGCTCCAACTTCGTCGCTGTTCCTGCAAGGGCTCTTGCTTAACAAATAGATGTGGTTGCAAGAAAAATAAATTGGTATGCACTGATGCTTGTGAATGTGGTGATGGATGTGAAAATACAGAAGACTACACCTTGGACGAAGAAGATGTTGGTGAACTTCAGATTTGATTGTTAAATGATTGGAACATTGAACATTACCATGCATGTTTGAAAATTTTATGTCAACTACATCAACAAACATTTGATTTTGCTCTAAGTGATATTGATACTAATCTAACTGCAACAAATTATTTGAATGTCTGGATCATAATTATATTTATCATTTCAAAGTTATTTTTTCCGATTGATAAATTCATTTTAGGAAGTTATTTTACAAAGATGATAAGCAGCTAATCCATTGATGTGATCAACTGTAACCAGAGATTCATACAGCACATGTTTTTTTGTCTCGTTGGCAAACCAACGAGACATATTTGAATCTGGATTTGGAAAACTTTGTAATAGACTAAGAAGTACAAATGCAAAGAGATTGAGTAAAGACCATTAAAGTTGAATATTATTTTAGTTATAATTTATATGTAGTAAATAAAACAAAAATTTACAAAAAATAGTGGAATTTTAATGTCAAAACTTAAATTTACACAATACATTCGACTGTGTGAAAGGCTACGATGATGATTTGCAAAACAAAGACACCACGTGTAGCACACACTGACTTATACTTATGGACAGGAAATGTTTTGACTTTGTTGTAGGCCGCCGTGCTGCCATGTTGTGAGTACACGACCTTTTTGAAGGTGTGTGTTCCGATCACTTTCACTCACCAAATCAAACTGGAGATTTTGATACCACATGAAAGCGCATTTTTATCATAACCCCTGTAACTTTTCACGCCTATATTATGTTTCGTTGAAGAGATATGGTAAAAAAAAATCCTGAATTAATGGCATATTTTGTTTCCAAAAAAACAAAAAAACATCTCATTCAGGGACGCACCATTAGATGATCGAAGTGGGAGGTTGTAAGTTTTCATACCCCCCCCCCAATCAGGTCTTGCTCCAAACTGTTATCCTGCCGCCAACGAGACATGTTTTTTAGAAGACCTTGTTTTTATAAATATGTCATACATTGCTTTGAATGAGAAATTTCCCTGGGAAAATATTAGTAAATTAGGATCAGATATATAAATTACATTATTTAAGGTCCATAACTTTAGTTAATTTCACCATTGGCGAAGTAAGATGAAGACCATTTCTTAGCTAGTTCAAATACCTTAAACACCCCAAATAACTGGTGATATATTGTTCCAATTTATTAAAGATATCATGAGACCTCCAAAATGTGTAATCCGTATTTTTGCATTAAATATTGTAAAAACATTACTTTTTTACTCATTTTGGCAGCCATTTTGGAAGAAAAGCGCCCTCAAATGATGCCAATCATTGTAAAACCAACTCTATCATAATCCTTGACACTGAAAATATGGGTATAGACACCTTGTTTAATATATTTGAATGTGTAATGGTCGAGTTATTGGGAAAATACTAGTTTGAAATAGTGTTTTGTCGGCCATTTTGAAAGAGCGCCCTCAGGCAGTGAAAATCGTCACTGAGAATTTGACACCAAGGTGAAATGTGTTCCTTGGGATGTTACTAAGCACATTAAAGTGAAAAATCAGACTTGGCAAAAAAATTGAAGTAGATGACAACTGCTGCCTGACTATAGGGTCAAGTGCGATAATGATATACTAGCAAGACGCAGCTAGCGTGTGGTTTGATTTTAGACGCTTTGAAGACGCTAACCAGACGCTAACAAGTTAAAATAATTCGAACCTTAGCGTCTCCATTAGCGACTAGCTAGACGCTAGCTGCGTCTTGCTAGTATATCATGGGCTTGAAGCTGGGAATATAGCATTTTATGAGAACAAGCAGGGGAACAAATTTATCTGTTTACATGAATTTTGTAATCTCTTGGTAAACTTGTCATTAAAAACAAACATTTAATTGTGAATGCCTCATAAGCAAAGCATGAAAAACCCTGAGTTGCAATTGTGACGTCCGTTTGGTTTAGTGCGTATTGATCTGTGCATGTACACTTGCGTCAAGACCACTGTAAACACACTTTTTTGTGAATATTCAATACTTGTTACCCAGCAACATAAACGTCCCACAAATGTGTTATTTCAATTGATAACGTAATATAGTTTGACAATAATAATCGGCCCTAATTTGGTAAAACTATCTAACTTGAAATGCAAAAATTTGAGAACATCACATTTGACATTCAAACATAGGACCTTTGTTAATTTCATGCTGTTAAATGTTGTTGACCATTTCCAGATTAAAAAGATGTATATAAAAAAGATTTAGAAACTTTCAAGAACCATCAATGGATAGAACACCCTTCAAAGAAAGTCTGTTAAATAAAAATTGTTCAAAAGTGAGTTAGATAGTTTTACCAAACCAGGGCCTTTTTTATGAATCACAAATATGTGATGTACTCAGGGCTAGGTTAATTTTTATTTCTGAAAATCAGGAATACAGGTTTGTTAGAATGTGTTTGACCAATAAGATTACAGAATTCATGTACACGTAATAAATATAGTGCATTTAATAGTTGCCTTCTGGAATACAGTGAAATCAGAAATAAAATTAAACTATTGAAAAATATTTTGCATCAGGTAATTACCAAATCAGTTCGGGAATGGTCATAATTTATTTACATAAATGAATTCATTAAGGGTGTTGTCGGGAGAGTTTTTTCATGTCGACATGACACAATAATTTCTTGCAGATGTTGACATACGTGTTGACATAAAGTTAATATCAACGAGTTGGTTTTTGCGGCAAAAAACGAAATTGTTTGCATAAGCTTAATGACGTGTTTAGACGTACACTTACTTATAATGCAGTAATTAAGGTTTCTGTCGAGACTGTTATTTCATGTCAACATGTTGCAATAATTTGTTGTCGACGTCGACATATGTGTCGCCATAAAGTTGATATCAAAGAGTTGGTTTTTGCTGAAAAATCAAAATTGGTGATTTAGACATAGACCCCAGGTCGAAATTCCAGTTGATCCCAGTTGAACTAGTTTCTCTGAAACCAGTTGAACCAGTTCAACTGGTTTTTCCAACTGGTCGTAGAATTTCAGTCACGGAAAATGGAACGCTTCCAACTGGGATGATGAAAAACCAGTTACCAGTTGAAACCAGTTCAACTGG
>JXSR01S009373.1:9341-25574 GCA_000969725.1 Ophiothrix spiculata
AGAGTTTGTTTAGTCCTTGTTGTTTAATATGATATCAAATTAAAGTCAATTTGTTTGTTAAATATGATATTAAATTTTAGTAAATTCAAGTTTACACTAAAAATGTCGAAAATCCCACCGCTGCCACTATTTTTGGCAAAACATGACACCTTTTAACAAATTTTTGGCAATATTTCAAAAACTAAGGAAAAAAAATCAAAAACTTGAAAAATGCATTCCTAGATATTGCTTTCTAGATTTCAAAAAGTAAAATGGTTTAATATTTTACCAAAGCTTTCCTGTAAAATTTTGGGCTCCAAAACATGATATTTGGACCTTAGCGCCAAAATTACACATTTTGCTCCAAAAATAACCTCACTATTATGTTCAGTATGCAAATTTGCTTCTATAATTGTAACATTTTATTTGGTTTTAATTATCTGTTGCTGAGTTACAGAGCAAAAACCATTTCTGAAAACGAAGGGTTGACCGCGCCCTTTTAGCTCTTCATATTTCAAAATCAGTTTTGCAACAAACTTGTGCCTTTTGATGTGGTGGGTCACATATTTAGGTGGATCTGATTTCAGAATGAGCTAGTGCATAATGATCATGTGAATGGCCAACTGGTAATTTTTGCTTTTTGATTAACAGTTATATATTTTCATCAGCCTTGGGCCCAAAAAAAAATTATGTTTGTTTGCCCTCCGCGACCGACCCTAAAAATGCCAAAAATTAGGGTCGCGATTTTAGTTTTTTTTTTTTTTCTTCTTTTGAAGTAAAACGTAATATTTAGCAGTGTGAAGTCACATTTAGTAGTATAAAATGCATATTTCCTCTAAATAATGACCCACAATTTTTGATTAAGCCCTGCATTGCTTGGTATTCATGATAAAATCCATGGAATGACATCATATGTGTAGAGTAAAAAAAAAAAAAAAATTAACCGACCGACCGACCCAAAATTTTAATTTTTCCACTGGAGGGCAAACAAACAATATTTTTTTTTTGGCCTTATTTCTCTTTACGGCAGTTTAAATGTGAAAGATATTCATGGAAAAGGTAAATACTGGATAATACAAGATTACTCAAAGACAATTATTAATTTTGTTAACCTCATTCTTCCTTAAAGATTGTTGCATTTAATTCATGATCATTTGATATTTAAATCACATACAATGTTGCACCACACAAATACTGGAGATAATTTTCTTACTTAAACTTAAATTGGAAAATAATCTCAAAATACAGATACATTGTTTCCTTTCAATATATTCAAAACAAATTTCAAATGAAAACAAAATATTTTCAGATTAAAACAAATATTTATCTTTTGGAAATTGAAAATAAGTGGGGCATCTTACGTCATCTTCGTTGTTGTTTTCTGACTTTGAGGGCGCTGGTTTCGGCGGCTCAGGATTGGCAGCTGGTGTCTCATTTTTCTTAGTTGATGCTGGGGTTGAGAAAATACCATCATCATCACTCCCAAAAATGTCTTCCATTCTAATAATGATTGGACAATGAAAATGATTTATAATTTAGTATGTTAAACATAGTACAGAGCAGGCGGCATAGGACACGCTAAATAGCATCCACTAGATTTAGGGACGAGGGGTTTCTAAAACGCAAATTTAGGGTACGATTTACATGTATTTCTATTGGGTCACGTGACTCACGTATTAAAGAAAATAATTACAAAGCTTATATTTTTACCTTTCCTCAAAAAATTACAAAAGTGTTCTTCTGGTAATCAACATAATTATGTTATTCTAAATCCGCGGCATAGGAAACGCTAAATAGCATCCACTAGATTTAGGGACAAGGGATTTTTAAAACGCAAAATTAGGGTACGATTTACATGTATTTCTATTGGGTCACGTGACTCACGTATTGAAGAAAATAATTATAAAGATCATATTTTTACCTTTCCTCAAAAAATAACAAAAGTGTTCTTCTGGTAATCAACATAATTATGTTATTCTAAATCCGCTGGGGTTGACGCATGAAACCCACTTTTTATATATGTTATCATATTTTTTTACCGATTATGAAAATAATTTCAGTGATCATCCCGGAATTAAAAAAAGTTGTATTTTTCCACGAATCCCAACAGCTTTATGCCAGAGGCGGTATAGGACATGATGCAACCGGGGGATCGGCTACGATACTGTCCGGCAACCAGTATCAGTTGCCACGACCACCCTCCTATGGTACAGAGAGCTCAGTGAGCATTGATAAAATGTAGAAGACTTACTATATAAATAATATTTTTTTCCTCGAGGATGAACAGATGCTGGCTATTATCATTAAGCTGTTTTTAATCAAATTTTCAACAACTCACTCTATCTCTTTATACAGGCGTGTACCGTTGTTGATTCGTAATATTCAAATTAGCGCGTCACGCACGGCACGGCGTTTACTGAAGTGCGTTTACGCAGTACACAAAAGTCTTCACACTGACCATTACTTATAGTACGTGCAAAAGCCCGGTGTTTGGGAAAAATGATAAAGTCAAAGCAGCAAACATTCATAAATTAGCACTCTGCTTCAGATATGCTAAATATATTTATGAAGATAAGTAGGCCTATCTGTTAAATTGAAAACATTTAGAATTTAATTCATATGTAAATTTCAGGATGATTTTCGTTGTTGAAAGGTATTCAAACATGCCACAAAGTTGTTCATCGCGAATCAACAAACCTGCATCCGATACGTCTGCGTATTTTATCACGCTCGGGTGGCTAAAGCCACCCTCGCGTGATAAAAATATGCAGACGCATGGATGCAGAGTTGTTGATTCGCGATGAACAACTTTGTGGCGTGTTTGAATACCTAAATCACAACCATTTTGGCATAAACTAAATTTTGACTGCAGCCAAGGCCAATATGGTGCTAAACCTATGAGCACCTAGAATATAATAGTCCTCAACAACTCTCTGATGTGGTTAGTCACATTGCATAACTAAGTCATCACTAGTCAAAGTCACAAATAATTGCATAGTGACTATCAATTAGGTATTCAAACATGCTACAGAGTTGTTCATCGCTAATCAACAATGATGCATCCATGCGTCTGCGTATTTTTTATCGCGCGAGGGTGGCTTTACTCCCGAGTGGGATAAAAATACGCCGACGCATCGGATGCAGAGTTGTTGATTAGCGATGATCAACTCTGAATACCTTTCAACAACAAAAATCTTCCTTAAAACGTATGAATTAAATTCTAAATATTTTCAATTTAACAGATACTCATCTAAATAAAAATACTTTGAAGAATCTGAAAAAAAATACTAGTTTTTAAATGATTGTTGCTTTGTCGTTTTCAAGTATTCCCAAGCGCCAGTCCTTGTACGTACTCAAGTTCCCAACGCGCGATGAACAGTGCGCCGATTTATGTGCACTGCATAAACGCACCTTCGTGTACGCTGTGCCGTGCGTGACGCGCTTATTTGAATATCAACTGTGGATTCATCACGAATCAACAATGGTACGCTCCTGAATAAAGAGATACAGTGAGTTGTTGAACTATCACTGACCACTAGTCAACTAATCCATTTCTACTACAAACCAATAAAGTTTTCCCTCAAAAGCTACATATAAAGATAGCATTCAACTGTGTATAGTTTTTAGAACTTAAAATGGGTTATTATTTTCTTGGAGGAAGTTATTCAGGCAAAAGTGGATGACATATTTATGTTTGGAACATTTTTCCAGTGCTGCCAATCAAATTTCAACAATAGTCGCCAAGATAGTCGAAGTTGTGGCTACTGTAAAACAAGAAATGTTTGCTAGCAATTTAATTTCGCTAATAACCCAAAACCGCAAAATTAATTTGGCGCTAATATTAACAATGTTCATTGATTTAAATGGCATGTTGATGTAATTAGTGAAATTAAAATGCCGCCAAAAGCCCCAGATTCTGAAATTCGCAAAATTTTATTTCCACAAATATTTCTTGTTTTACAGTATCTGATACCAACTAGTTGACTATCAAAAAAGTGGTAGTCGTGCAATGTGAGTGGTTAGATCGACAGAAGAATCAAGATTAAAGGCCTTGCACCAAGACATAACCCACTGGCTGTAGCTATGGTCAAACTGGTGACATTCCACTAGACCACACGAGCTCTATATTCTATACGATAGTGGAGTCTGCACCGGGCCTTAGTCTATGTATACAATGCTCCATTGACTTTGTGTTGTGTGAAGTGTTGCACAGTAATATCAAAAGTGGTCCAAACCAAATTATCCTTGGTTGGACATCCCTAATACTTACCCAGTTGTTCGTTTAGGCTTCTCCTCATTCTCCGCAGGTAACTCTGGGGGTAAATCGGGGACAAATGGCGGTGGCTGGGGCTCCTCAGTTGGCTCCGAGGAAGCAGAGTTTGTAAAATCTGGCAAATCAGCTTCTGTGGTCCCAATATCTACATTGCTTGATTCACTTGGAATACTATCAGGCACATCAGCCTCACCCTCAGGGGCATCTTGAGCTTCTTCTACAGAGGCACTTTCAGTTTGTTCTTCCTCATGGTTGACATTTGGTGGAGAGGATGATGTTGTTGTGTCTTGTTGGTCAACTTCAGGAAGATCTGGTGGGAGCTCTGGAGGGACTTGGCTGGATGGTTCTGGTTGTTCTTCTTCTGTTGCTACTGTTGGTTCTGAGTGTGGATCGGAGCTGGAATGCCCCCTGGAATCTTCAGGTTCAGACTCTTGAGCTTCTTCATCTAAAAAATGTTTTAAAGTGAAAAATTACTATAATACCACACAAAGATACTATTGGTTAAGTGAATTTCACATCACTTTACAAGTATTGACTGCTTTTTTGAAGTGAATAGTTTAAATTTATCTCCAAAAGTGATCCCAAACAAAAGTATGTCCTGGTGTCACCATAGCTATGGTTTAGAGTTCACTGAGGTTGTCGCAGAACCTGAAATGATGCTTGGTGTGGAATGGAGCTTACTTGGGCCACAGTGGTCAGCAAACACCTGTAAAGTGTGCAGAGGCCGAGTGGTATTACAAATCTGGGAGGCATAGCGCACTATAAAGTATTTATTTATTCATTTTATTTACAAATTCTACTGTGTCCCAGACATAATGAAGTTAATATTTGTTTTATAATCAAAAAATAGGAAAATATCAGCTCAAAAATATTTGTCTCAATTTTGTTCACAGCAGCACATGATATAAGTGGGTAATTCCAGTAACGTTTGTGACCACAAAATTGAAAAATTTAAATTTAAATGGCTATAGAACCAAGCATAAACAGTATATCCATAAGTTTGTTTTTGATAATAGTTCTCACAGACAATCTTTGAGAACTATTATCAACAACAAACTCATGGATAATAGTTCTCACAGACAATCTGTGAGCTACATCAAAATTGAATTCCCAGGAGCTCATGTAAGTAGAACTGATGAAATGAGACGGGAGTTCCACGACATTGGTAATTTCCTAAAAATTTCAATGGCGCATCGCGCGCTTGATGGGACTCACATTCCAATAGACAATTCTGGTGGGGATGCAGCTGACCTGTGCATCAACAAGAAAGGATTTCGTTCATTGAATGAGCAAGATGTGTGCGATGCCAGAAAATTATAAAAAACATAGTCAAATCAAATCAAATCAATTTTATTCCAATAACATATATACATACAAAAACAAATGAAAAAAGAGATACAAGTGAGCTTCAAATCACATGATATTGAGGAGATTGACAAAATGCCATGGAGGCCTAATAGCTAGGGTCATCCCCTGAGTAGGGCCTAAAATTCACATTACCAAATGGTATGGCTTAATTTGACACAAAACCAGATGAACATAAGACAAGACATGTCAGTTTTATAAAACCCAGGCTGACAATGTGAGATGACCAGGCATTTGCGTTCTTGGAAGAGTTATCATGTCAAAGAGATAATTTACTTTTTTATTGCTTTATATTTCCTTTAGTCCCATGTATGGTTGTGCATTCCGAAAAGACGTTATCTCACGAAGACTTTTTAGCCTATTACTATCAATACCTGTCATGGCATGATTTCAAATAATTTTTACATGGGAGTTGAAAAAAACATTTTTTTCCCTCTGCCAATTATTGTCAGCCAGGGTTTCATTTCGAGGTCTCTTGATATGAGGGCGTTTGAGATGTTGTCACCATGCTTGATATTGGACACTCTGTCCTGTACAAAATCAGTGCCAATGCACACAGGAGTACAACAATTTGAAATTGACCACCTGTTCTAGATCAATTAACTTGTATTACGTGTATGCCTATATAAAATCATTGGAATTCACCCGTGCGTTTAATGCTTTGCAATAAGTTCTACGAAAACCTTTCAGTGACTCAACAATCGTTTTTATTCACATAATTCAGCGTGTGACAGCGTGTGAATCAACACAGAATGGTTCTGGGGATGATGTTTTTGATGATTACATTTATTGGTTTACAAGATGCACGTTTAAATATTAAAACGTTTCATTAAACTGCAATTATAACTAAACACAGTTTAAGCCTAACCAGCGTTTAGTTAAACATCATTGGAGAAAACTGGCCCTATATGTTTTAACTCTATAATTCTAAAGTTCAAGCAAAAATTGTCAAGAATTCCCTCTCTTACCCGACACTGCAACCTCTTCTTCGTTCTCTTCCTCCTTTTCTTCTTCCTTCTCTTCCTGCTGGTCTTCAGTAGCATCTGTATCAGGCACAGATTCCTTTGTAGCATCAGTATCATCTTCACCAGGCATAGATTCCTTAGTAGCATCTGCATCAGGGAGAGATTCCTGCGTTTCTTCTTTATCCTCCTCTACAGGCACTGGTTCATCTTTGTCATCACTTGGAGCGCTTGATTGTAGCCCTTCATTTGTGGGAGGTGCTTGATGCGATACTTCTTCACTTAATGCTTTCACTGAGTCTTCATCTTAAAATAACAACATAGAATCATATAGATTATAGGTTTCAATCAATCAATCAATCAAATGATACAAATACTTGCATAACATGCATACCCCATGAAGGAGTCTATTCGTAAAGGGGACCCACGGCTTTACATGACTGTATGCACATTCATAAAAACAATGTCTTGAGAGTACAGTCAACCCCTCATTTTTAGAAGTATATTATGCTTTGTAACTCAACAACCAATAATTAAATCAATATAAAAGTATGCATTTCTAGATATAGATTTGCATGTAGAAGATGATGGCAAAAGGTCGAAAAACCCTTGTTCTTGGCCCAATATATTTGTAATCAACCTAACTAAATTTTGCAAAAATAAAAGTTGGACCTCTTTTACATATGAGAATCTAGAAATGCATGTCAAGGAATGCATTTCTCAAAATTTTGGTTTTTGACTTACTTTTTGAAATATTGCCAAAAATAGGTCCAAAATAGGCTAAAAATGATACAAAATAATTTAAACCGAACCTGGACATTTGATTCTAGATTATAAAAAGTACTTTAGTTAGATTTTACTTTAGCAAATTTAAGTTGGGGTTTCCAGAAATGTCTGGTACCAAAGACACATCTTTGGCCAAAATTATTGACTTTTGTCAAAAATTGACATCACCTTTGTGTTCCACATGTCACTCCGAAGCTAAAAATGTACACATTCATATGGATTTAATTTTTCTTTGCCGAGTTACAGAGCTGATCCAAAAATGACGGATTGACACCAACCTTAAGCATCATTTCAGACCCTGTAGCAACCCCTAGGGAGGTTGAACCTAGATTTGCCCACATAGGGAATTTCAAGCACACTTAGATTTGGCATAGCCGGGTTCGAACTGCGTTTTTTTCTGCACTGCAAGCGGGCACTTTCTTTTGAGCTTGAATGCCATCGCCAATTTTGTACTAAATACTCCAACACAGAACCTACTGATTCAGAGACCTATGTTATCCCCCCCCCCAAAAAAAAAAACTCAAGCTCTTATAATATATAGAATAGCATAAGAATAGAGTAGATTCTTTGTAGTGGCAAAAACAGATTTGACCGTGTCCAGGGCAATGGTAAAGGGGAAAATTCAATTCTTTTCCTGATATTTTTCTTAAACCTTTTCTTTAAAATTTCCATTTACCTTTGCTATTTTTTATTTATAGGTGTAAGATCCTTTTTCAACATGTGTACTTTTGCTTTTAACTAATTGATATTGACCTCTGAAATACATTTGGTGAGGTTTAACCCTTAGGTTGTTTCTTGTTTACTCTTCAGAGGCAAACAAAATATGCAATTCTGGGGATGACGCTGTTATGTATCAAATACAAAAGAAATGGAAAATAGGTATACCAGTTAATTTAACATTTTGTGCCATATCTCCAAAACTGTAAAGAATCTGAAAATGAAATTGCGGATTTACAATCAGAAAAATATGAGCTTCAATTTGACATCTTAAATATACTACTTCCGGTTGAGCTCTTATGGATGAGAATGTGATCGGAAACTACACCTTTAAGATTGTCATTATTTTGCCTATTTTTCCAGATTTCCCAATTTTCGTCCAGATTTTGTATGTCAAAGGAGGGGGGGGGGGTTATTAAATTTCACCATTGATCTTTACTTACCTTGTTGCTCTTTCACTACACTTTCAGGCTTTTCTTCTTCCTCCTCTTCCTCACTTTCTTCTTCACTTTCTTCCTCCTCACTTTCCTCTTCCTCGCTTTCTTCTTCCCCACTCTCTTGAGATGGCGACACAAGCTTCAAAGTAACAGCCTGAGAGGAATAATTAGTAAGAAAAACTGTATTAGTCATAATGCAAACATCACTATATATCAGAGAGCAACCATTATTGGGTCAGGGGGATTATGGATACTGAAACCATGTACAGAATAAATAGCTCAAAACAACTGAATACACCAGTCCATGAAAGCTCCACATTTGACCTGTTTATACTAAAAGATACACTTACAGTTTTAATAGGGGGAATATTACAACCTAAGTGCTGATAGGTCTGCCCCAATGGCCATGGCTGCAAATTATGGCCTAGTGTAAGGCGAAATGGTTCTGACGATTCCCTTGAACGGCGGTAATAATAATGGCCAGCGCTATGGTACTACTGTGAATAGCGTATTTAAATGCTATGTTAGTAGTATATGAAGCTCATGAAGTTGGGGCTTTCTTGGAATGGCATATTCAATTCTATCCATTGGTAGACAACATATATATAATTGGTAGACAACATATATATAATCAACCAGCTCACACTCTAAAGCAGCAGTCACGCTGTAAAAATAAAGAAATGAATGGAAATTAGAATAATACTTAAAAAATCATCCCCTACCAGTTTCATTATATGCAGAGCAATGGTTTTGCTGGGCATCTTTTATCAATATCAATATCGCTGAGGTCTGACTGTCGCTTTGGTCAAGCTCATGACACACTAGGATGACGCAGCTAGCACGTGGTTTGATTTTACACGGTTTGTATGAAATTGCTGAACTTTAAAAATCATTGTATCATCAAGGTAGTACTGCTTCTATTTGATTAAAACAGTTTGATATTCTTTATAGTTGCCATTGCTATTGTGCAGTCTGATTCAGCCCTAATGGTGCATTCAGAGTCCAGTGATCTCATCACTATAACATTGTTCAACTTCTACCGATACGCAATCTTTAAATTTTATTGAGCACTATTTGTAGCGAGCCTGTGCAAAGACTGTATAGACTGAAGATATACATTGAGTGATAATGCAGTGATGATATAGCTAGCCTCTGAACATACCATTATAGGCCAAGCAATACTTAATTGGACAGTGGAAACAAAAATCCAGAGTACAGGGCCCCATTGTTTGTAAATGCAACCCCTACCATGGATTTTTGTTTAAGGGGTTTTCTCTGAGATGTAGTTGCTTACGACTGCGGGA
The DNA here is from genome assembly GCA_000969725.1 of Ophiothrix spiculata. Lineage (NCBI taxonomy): Eukaryota > Metazoa > Echinodermata > Ophiuroidea > Amphilepidida > Ophiotrichidae > Ophiothrix > Ophiothrix spiculata. Next base: position 19,165 of record JXSR01S009373.1, read on the forward strand.
TAACGATTTTTTACATAAATAGTCAAAAGTCAAAAAAATTGTTTGCATCCGTTTTGCGTGCGTAAATTTCAATGCACACTGAACGCATGCTTTACTAAAGCGTTTGGTTAATCACGCGCCGCATCGCTGCGTAATATATACGCGGGAAATTATGCAGACGCAGATGTGCAATCAAAGTAATCAAATTTTATTAAAAAATGCCAGTTTTTGTCATTTTTCTTGAAAACTAACACGGTGACCATATTTTTTTATTTCAGTATTTTGAAGAGCGCAAAAAGTGCTTTAACATATGTAAAAATTAAAAAAATAAATGGAGGATTTACTATTTTACAAGCACATAATGATCGACATTTTGGAGTCTTCCCTATACATTGTATGGTTAATCGGGTGATTTTTGGGGAAAACATGTACTTTTTGAAATGCCTGTATCTCAAAAAAGAGCACGGTGACCTATATTTTTTTATTTTAGAATCGTTATCAGCACAAATAAATCTACCAAATACTAAATTTTTAAGAAAATAAATGGAGTATTTGCATCTTAGAGAAAACCCCTTAAATTGTCCAATAAATGTTTATTTGGCCAATAGTAGCAATACATCAGTTATTCAAAATTGATTCCCATTCAATGCATCATACAAATTCTTGCATGTAACTATACTTACAATAACATGAAATACTACACACATGTTGTATGAAAAGTTGAACAGTACTCGAGACCAATGATTTAGTACCAAGATATTATTGTCTCTGATGTAAGGTCTAATCCACATGTTTCATGCATTTAATTAATGTCTTTTGTTCATCACAAACATCACTGAAAAACTGAAAGATTGTCACAATTTTGCAATCAATTTTCAGAAACCAAAATTATTCAACTAACACTTTAAATAAAAACTTATCGTAAAGTCGTAGTAATGGTATTGTGTTTCACCATTGTTCTTATTATCTCATTAATCATGGCAGTTTAACTGCAACAATCTTCCAGTTTTGTGGTAAAATTTGAGTTTGCAATGACAAAATGTAGTGAAATGCCAGACCTCTTTAAAGGAATGCCCTAGTAAGAAAAATGAATATCATTTGCACCACAGTTTTGCTTCAAAATTTATAATAGTCTTGTTTATGAAAACTTAATTGTTTTTTGCCAACACAAAGTGAATAAGCATTAGTGAATTGCAAAACCATAATATAGCAATTTGCTAATTAAATTTCAATGGCCTAGTAATGGAATTCATTTCATTCACAATCATCACAAAAACCTATGTCTGAGTGAAATCGATCCACGCTTAGAGATGCCCAGATCATAATGCTTCCTGCATCATGAACACTAATTACAGATTAATAACTGGGTATTACTTTATGACCATGAAATTGTGCAGCAATGATGCACCACGTGCTGAAGTTGGGGTTGTTTGCGCCAAATAATACAAAGTCATTAATCCAATTCATACATGATGTTGATAAGAATATAATTGTGAAAACATTAGAATAACATTATTACTTCATAATTTGTTATTTCTACAACAGTAGAGAAAATATAATCATCCATCACCACATGTTATTTGTTTTACCTTTCCTTTAAAATTAAACTTGCCATACACACATGAGCACGTTTACGCTGGGCTCCTGACATCTTACCCAAAATAAGATGCAGGTAGCCACTAATCAATCTAAGCACTTGATTGGCCCGTATCCTGAAGGCATTTGTTTTCAGCGTCAAACACTTACACACATGACGCTCAAGTGATTGCGCAAATTTCTTGTAACACGTAGTTAACCGCGGTGCGTCATGCATAGGTCGCGCATGTAAACATCGCCATTTTATCAGCTTCTTAACCAAAACCTTCCACTCACGATTGCCGAGCAGTTAGACAGGGCGAGTGAACTGGCAAGTTGTGTAATTCTACTGTGATCAGCCGTTACCTGCGATGTTGGGCAGTCTGAACCACACAGTGAAGCGCCCACATCGAGGTACCATCGTAGAGCACGTTACGCATACGTGTACATGGAATTACACAACGCACTGCGCAATATGCAGCGTGCATCTGAACAACAATAATGAATGCGCGCAAGTTTAAAATTAGATTCTCAATTTCAACGCCTATTTAAGACGGAGTGTATGAACATAAATTATTTATGCAGAATTATTTCAATTCAAACTCTTGCATGTAACTATACTTACAATAATAGTACAAGTGAGTGACTCATAAATGTTTATCAGTGCATGAGAAACAAGTTACTCACATCCAACACACTGTCCCTATTAACTCTTGTACAAATTTCCATCCATTAAATGTCTGTGCAGAAATGTCTTGATGTGAATTTAAGATAACATACACATGCACAAACCATAATGCAAAACATGCTTAATAAAAATCATGACATACAAGGGGTATCAAAGTTTTAAAGATCACCCAGAAGGAAAGGAGCATGCTATATTGATGAACTTTGGTCAGGATGGTCACTCGCCTTTGTGTATATAGTGGTGCAAACTGATATCAATGGCATTTATACTTTCTATACAAGTGTTGATAGATGTCAACAACCTAACCAGATAAACAGCATGGAGAAATTAAAGATATGTGGCATGATTAAATCCCTTAATTCAAAGGGTCACAGGTCATTAATTCTATGAAGCCCAAAGTTGAAATGTTTGTTACCATAGTATATGTTAGGATCGCCTCTTTCCATTGATACCAAAATGATAGAAATCGGTCAATAAATGATATGATGACGTAATAAAGCATGGCTGACTTAAAAATGATGATTTTAGCGATTTTTTTGGCTAAAAGAGGACCTCCACACTGTACAGTGGCTATGTAAAGATGACTTAAGGGTCACATTAATAATACGCTCCTAGCTATATTTCTTCTTGGTGATCTTTAAAACCTTTTGATACCCCCTTGTACAAGCAACAGTTCACAAATATCCATTCATTCAATCTGCACATGCCAAAATGCAAATAAAGGATTATTACTTACACAAATGTCATATGTTGTATGAACAAATTTTTTCACTGACTAGTTAAGTGACTACCGTAGAAACTCAATATTTGGCAAATCATGTTTTGCTTCCATACATGTTCTTTTAAACAAAACCAACAAATCTGATTGGATGATGACCTTAGTCACATGTTAACATACCGTATTCACTCTTACAATTCAACTATTTGCCATCTGCAAAATTCATATTCAGAGATGCAAGTTATTTAATTGAAAAAAGTCAGAAAAAAAAATTCTTACAAAATGCTCCCAAATGGACTGAAGCAAATGAAAATATGATTTAAGGCTGGCTGAAAACATGAAATCACGGTTTCAGTTTCAGAAAACCTAAATTCAGGCTAAAACCTGAAATTTGCATATCTGATAATTTGTGACAATTTCTCATCTAAATAGCCATTGTGAAGCAAAACAAGAACTGGATAAACATATCATATAATGAAGTTTCTACGGTACTGTATCAAATAAATTGAATATCATGTTGGAGGCACTCCATTGAGATTTCCAAGTTGGACAGGGCATCCATGTTTGAGAACATCATCAAATGTGTATTAACACCATCATCTTTGCAGTCCACTGCAAGCATTAAAATCGGCGTCAGAATTCTTCAGACAATGTAAAACAACATCCAGAGTACAGGGCCAATTGTTTACAAACGCGATCGCTGCCCTGCAATTGGTGGTCATGTGATTTTGTCCGAGCAATTTTGGCAGAGACTTTGGTACAACCACCGTGTGTTGTGCCAACATCTTGGCATTGAAAGTATCGCCTAATGTGCAGAAGGATGGATGCCATTGTCAATGCAGAGTAATTCCTGCAAGCAGCAATAGAATAACCACCTTGTGTCTTACAACTATCTTGAGAGCATTACTTAAAAGGAGAATCGATACCATTGTCAATGCAGACCAAATCAGCAGCAGTTGAACCTTTTTGTGCCATTTCCAAAAAAATGGCTATATGAACTCCACTATTGTTGTTTCAAATAATTCAGAAAAAAGAGTACACAACGCTTTTCAGGTGTGCAGGATGTCGCAGTAGTGTGGATTACTGATTGGAAACGGTGTTGCGTACTTGCCGGTGTCCCGTTCTTGTCTCAACTTGTGGATACGCGGTGGCTGCGTTTAGAAATCATGTTCGTGTCCGAAATTTATTTGAAACGATAATAGTTATCAAGCAGTGCCATTTTTCCTTGACATTGCCATAGAGTATCCAATCTTTGGTCAGTCGCTCTTGGAATGGTTTGTCATGTGACAGTGCCATATTTGAAGAACCATTTCAACAGTAACTTATATGGGAGGAAAATTTCAAGGATTTTTTGTTATTCTTGACAGGGTTTTACATTAAATATAAAGTATCGCAGCTATGACTTTCTTGTATCACAAAAGGACTTAACCTTTGCCATGACCACACAGTGATATAGTGTGCAAACTGCATCCTGCACCATCAACTGTCTGCACACTGATCAACTGTGCGCATACAGTTGATGGCGCAGGATGCAGTCTAACAACCGACCTGAGACAGTATCATCCATATCCTCAAGAAGGCACATATATATACCAATGCTGACAACACAGGATAGACTGAGACAGTTCAATCCATATCTTCAAGGCACTTATATCCTGGGATATATACATTCAGGAACAGAATTTCCTGCCCTTTGCATATCTTCTTTCCATGCATTGGAACTACAAAATTTAAAATTCTTTACCAAATGGTTGTGACTCATTAAGCTTTAAGAAACCGTGTTGCCCTCTTAAATAACTTTCAAATTTGATTAATGTTATTATTGTTACAAAATTTGCCATATACCTCAAAATTCTTCAGTTTAGTTGTAATATTTGTGTTTAAATTCCAGGACCATTGGATTACAGTAAATAAATTTTTGCAAGGAGTAAAAGAAAGGTATAGTATGAAAATATTAAATCCATTAAAAACTTCAACAACTATTACATATATTTTGCCATGTATCTCAAAATAAAAATTGCTGACTTTACGTGAAGTTTGGAGTGAATGGTCGCATATATATTGTGTTTCGACTTTGTCTTGAGGTGAACATGTAAAAACAATCCGACAAAATCTTCTAACCTAATACCCAAAAGAGCAACAAAACAATCATTTCTTTTTTGCCTCATGATCATCTTTTGATTCATAAATGCATGCAGAATTATGTAACTTCAAATTTGTCAGAAACATTGATAACTTCTCCACAAAGCATGCATGTCAATTCGATAAAGACAAATATTGTGCATAAAATATTCTTCAATATGATTGATTTATTCACAAAGCCAATTTCATTTTCATTTCACATCTTTTCAGCTCTACATTGATAGCAAAATAACATGCCAAATCTGAGTAGTAGTAATTGCTCCAAATTACCCAAATTTTTTGTAAATGCTGATATTCTGTTCATTTTAAGTCCACTCCTGAAAAACAAAGTGTCTAAGATACATTCAAATTGTCTTTACCAATAGTAAATGTCCCAAACTTCCCTTTGGACAAGGGCTATTGTCTGGTGGAAACCCATACAAAACTTGGGGCAGCTGATTTGTATGCGGGCCAATCCAGGGTTCATTGTCCTTAGAGGTTGCCTGAATGCTTGTGTGGAATGGAGCTTACTTGGGCCACAGTGGTCAACGAGCACTGTACAGTGCTGAGGCCATGTGGAATTACAAATTAGGGAGGCATAGTGTACTCTAAATCCCTTGTACTGTATTATACAAATACAACATGGTATTGAGGGAAGTAGTGAAAATTACTGATCCCGAGGTGTTGGATGCGTGTGACAACTTCCCGACGCGAAGCGGAGGGAAGTAGTCACATGCATCCAACAACGAGGGATCAGGAAATTTCAATACTTCTCAAAATAAACCATGTTGTATTTGTTTTACTATACCTCATAAATATTTCACTGAATGTAATATAAGCAAAACCAAAATCACCTAAAATGCATACTGTTCTGGGTCACTGTATGAATTTCAAACCGAAGAGGTGCGGTAGTAGGGGTGCGATAGTTTTTCAATTTTTTCCCTGCATGGGCGTTACGTGCAATCGGGGAAGTAGGCAAAATGCTGTCATGCGCATCAGGTTTAAATGTCCAATTATATTTCATGGTTGCCTAATGAATATTTATGAGGTATAGTAATGTGCGTATATAGTACCTTTTCCACTTCCACATTCCTTCTTCTTTTAAAACCCACGCCCCAAGGGTGAAAACCAAGCATCATGGACTAGTCTTTTAACTCACAGAATACCAGCATTTATCACCATTTGGGTTGAGCACCTTAATGTTTGCACCGTTAAAAAAAGGAATAAATGCATGTTTTACAATATGTACAAGATATATATTACAATAACACACTTAAGCTTTCAAAAATGTTGTCAAGGCACAAATAGGTAATGGAGGCATGCAAAACT